>MIQA02024119.1:0-25985 GCA_001887855.2 Sclerospora graminicola
GTTAATAAATATCATAAATTGATTTTAAGGCTTACTCAGACAGCTAACTTGCCTAAGGTAAGATAATAGTAATGGAAAGATTTAGCTGTTGTAGTACATACAGCGTAAGATGTCATCCCAGTGACTACTTAAAATTATTTTATTATTGTGATCATGTCCATGGTTCTTTTTCTCACGCATAGGTTACGTGACAAAAATAGATTTTAAAATGAGAACTTTTTACAGTCGACAACCAACAGACAAATAAACGTTATCGCTATACAAAAGCAAACTTTAGCCCTTATTATTACTAAAGAAAAAAAGAAAACTCTCAAGTCAATTGCAAAATTATTACTATTGCGAATGGGGTCTACTGTAATACCGAGATTAGTATGGACGGTAAATACTACCAGTACCGAGTACCTAGATTGGCTGTGAATACTGTACTATCGATACTCAATACCATAATTTCAAAGTGATAGATACCAACATTACTCAGGGCGGTATCGGTACGGTACTCTTCATACCTACATTGAAGTTCCCGTTATCGGTATCGGTAGTGTTTAATACCGGTGGTACTACCGGCACTAACCACTACCGGTACCAATACCGCACCCCCCCCCCCCGCCCCAAAGTGAACAACTGCACGCGGCATCTTGAGACACTATCAAAAATAAATGTCACATCATTTGCATTCCTCATGTCGAAGGCATTACACATACCCTAAAATGCATGTCATAGGCGACTGCCACTCATAGGCGGGGCCTACTATTAAGAGCTAAAACTTTACACATCAGCTTTTATGCAAATCGTAAAAGCTATGTTACCCTAACTTATTTTAAGAATAATCCTAGTGATCCGAAATTAGGTTCGAGTAATCCTGATCCAGACCATTGCGCGTCCTCTCATATCGAGACACGCGGAGGTAGCCTAAGCTAGACTATGGTCAGACAGTGCTTCTACGTGTCGATAAACTTGGTACACGCTTCGAATCCCATGTCACGCATACAAAAGGTTAGTGTTTTACACATAAGTTTGGTATTTTGCACATAATTTTGGGTGACTTTTTACGAGTGCTTGTCATAGGCGACAACAGCACTTTTGACAGGGTTTGGTAGTACCGTGGAAACATAGGTGTCGCCTTTGACATGCATTTTACGGTACGTGTGTTTATGGACAGCTAGGATTGTACCGTTATACTGTACTTACATATCACTTCAACGGTCTGATTAAAGCTCAAACATAAAGTATTCAACGGAAAAATCTACGCGCACTCACCTCAACTTTTGATTTTCAAGGCAACACCCCTCCTTCATCCTAATAAACATGCCTTAAACCTATAAGTTTATATATCGTGTGCCCAGCATAAACATAAAACTATTCGTCACACTGCAGCGTCCTAGGTGCTGCATGTAATAAGTACATTCCGTCTATAAGAGCAAATTTGCACCAACTTTCCATTCGTTGGATGAATCTCTTTGAAGGCTAGATACATTCAGACGTGGATGCTTACGCCCCAAAACATGAATTGATCCCCTATTCCAAACCTACAGTATTCCAAATACCGTTAGGAGGTATAGGGGATAGGGAATATAGTTATCTAGGGTTATCAATCAATGCATGTTTTTGGGTGTGTACGAAGCATCCATGTCCGAATGTATCTACAGTCACGCCTGCGTTACTGGAATCAAGTAACGTTAGTACCGTTTGTTTTCAACCAACCTTGGTGGGACTCCAGATTTTTCAGCTTAAACTGAACCTAATTGGATCTGTCCAATTGTTCTAAGCGAGTGTAACGCCATGTTGCAAACCCAGGACCTTCGTTGCCTTCGTTGCGCTATCAATAAATATACAGATGGAGCCTTTGTCAATGAATTAAATCTCGATACTGCGAGCTCATAATACGGTACCGGTATGTACTTGTGCATTAATTGGACAGCATCAATGTTGGCTTTCTACACAAACCGCACCGTCTTTGCTAAATCGTATTTTTCCCTGGTAGATAGATACCAATCGGGTATTTACCAGAATTGGTATTTACCAACCTAACAACACTACACCTTTTCCAGTCCTAGTTCGGCAAAGAACAAATTAAGAACGGCAAGAGCAAAAGCAAATTCGGCACACCTGCCAGGTTGCCTACTGTGGCCTAGCATTCCTCTAAATACTTTATATTTATGCCTAAAAAGTAGTATTGTTCTGTGTGTAAAAGGTTCCTAGATTTAATGACAGCTACATGTTTATAGAGGAAATGACGAAATTGGATTTGTTCTGGATTTGCTTTTTGCCGAAATAAAGACTGGAAAGGGGGTTGCTAAGGAGCGACCAGAGCGACTATTACGTAATGTCAGTGTCAGGAAAAGGTGGACTCCCAGGGGGTTGCTAAGGAGCGACCAGAGCGACTATTACGTAATGTCAGTGTCAGGAAAAGGTGGATCCCAGGGGGTTGCTAAGGAGCGACCAGAGCGACTATTACGTAATGTCAGTGTCAGGAAAAGGTGGACTCCCAGGGGGTTGCTAAGGAGCGACCAGAGCGACTATTACGTAATGTCAGTGTCAGGAAATGTTGGATGTGGCATGATGGAGAGCCAGTGGCAGCTCCAAGTCAAGCTTCGTCTGGATACGTAACAGCAAAGAAATCATCCTGTGTTTGATCCCCTCACCTTTGATCACAATCCGTTTTGACCTCAACCTCCTCACTCCCGTCTCCTCTACCCATGCGCTGTTCGGCCCTAATTTTGGCTTCTTCTCTCACTCTCCACGGCTATGACGATCATATTACAGTAGCCATGGAAGCCGCAACAGAAACAGCCGACGACCTCAACCAAGACCTCACGTTTCTCGAGATCAAGCATGACATTCGCCCTCAGAGGCTCTTGAGAAGTGACGTTACAACCGCTGACGAAGAGAGGATGGAATGGATCAAAGCACTTACTTCCCGAACGAACCCTGACGATATTTTTCGGGAGATTCGTGTGATCTCTGGACAATCTACGCACCATGGGAACGTCGAAAATATCTTGGCAACTATGGAGAACGAAGGGATGTCGCTTGCGTTCAAGATTTTCAAATGGCATGGTCTAAATTTAGCTGATAGATTTATTGCTGAATGGGACATGGCACCAGTAGCATCGGCGCTCGTCCAGGCGAAAGCTAGCGACGATCCAGTAGTGAAGAAGATGGGGAAAAAGTTGTTGAAAAACCTGATGAAATCATTCCATAAACAAGCGAAAGGAGATTATGGGGTCGTTTTCAACCTGCTGCATTTAAATGCCCGAGATCAACAACACCTTGGATTTACTGATGGGAGAATTGAATTGCTTGAAGAATACATCAAGCACAAACCGAACCGGCAATCGACTGAGGATGCTTTGTTTGAAACCTTGAGAGTAGGCTTTGAAAGTTATGGACGCCTTGCCTTCTTTATCGGTCGCGCTCAGATCTACCAGAGAACAATGGATATAGCGAGGGCATTTGAAGAGAGGTTTATGAAATATTTCTTAGCCCACGGACACAACTCTGTCACGTTTTTCAAACGGTTAAGTTTACAGAGATATGGCTACCAGTTATTTCGTACAGAGGAGTATAAGATGCTGAAACGATATCGTCGCCTAGAAGGCAAACCTCGCGATCCGCAATCCATGCTGGATTTGCTCATTGAAGGATTCGATGGTGAAGGTCATCTCGCGGTCGTGTTTTCGAAAGGGGTAGTAGAATCTGATTTCGGAAGTACCGCAGCGAATTTCGAAAATATGCTTTTTCAACGCTTGAAGGACAAAGGGAAGGATCCGGATAATATCGATTCGATCATCGAACGTGCCGACAGGGATTCTGCGCCAGCGGCGACGTTTATAGAAAGGTATCGAAAGTGGTATGACGAACCGCCAGTAAGGAGACTGTAATTCAGTTTGGTCAGTCGATGCATAATCACAGTGAATACAGTAATCGAGTTATCCCGGTCGAAAGTCAGTAGTAGCATTCTTTCAGTCCTTACACCGTGACACGATATTTGAAAAGTACCGCAAAAGTCTGATAAATTTGGCACCCCTTTCCCAATCAGTTTTGCAGGGTGCCAAATCGTTCAGACTTTAGCGGTCGGTTTTCATTGGCTGGCCTCAAAGCTACACAATTTACAAATTACGGTAATATTGTTTCAATGTTTCACAAAGTAAGTGATGCCAAAAGATCGTTTGCCAGCAATGTTTTGGAAGAGCGTGATTTCCAAGATAAAAGCACATTACCATTGCTATTTAAGCGGGGGGGTTGTGTTGCGGTCTCATGACCAAGATGGCGTTGAAGGCACGTTCGTAGTGTCCTTTCGTACAGCAAGCTACGCGACAGGACGTCTCATCTGCAAAGAAAATATGCGTACGACAGCTTTTGTGAACATTTGATTAGACGCTACGCTGAGTTGAAATCTATCCTCCAGACCTCGTATCCTGTCGTCAGTCTTTCTTGTAATCGTCTGGCTGCACTTTCAGCTTCCGCAAAAGCAGCAGCGTGAACTGCAGCTTTAGCTTCAATTCCAGCTTGACGGCGCGCACCCTCCTTTGCTATCATCCATTCTACTTCTCGAGCCTTGGCTTGCTGCGTCATCATCTCGTCGCTCTGCGTACGTACCGTAGCTTCGAGTTCCCGTACTTTCGACTCCGCTTCGCTCGCTTTGTTGGCAGCAGCTTGCAATTTCTCACGCCACGATGCCAAGAGCAAGTTGGCGGTTGCTGCAGCTTGTTCATTTTGTTCACGAGCACAACGAAGGTCGTCAGACTGCGCTTCCAATACCGTCTGAGCTTTGGAAAGCTTTTGAGCGTACTGTTCAATCTTTAGGCGTAATTCTTGTTGCACACGATGAGTTTCCTGTAATTAAAGTGCCATAAAACTCGTTTCACGACGCAACGCTTGTACCGTACTCCGTAGCTGAGACTCTACATGTGTCGAGTAAGGTAATGACGACATCCTCTCTTTCTCGTCATCGTCATGGTCGTCGAATGTCATTCCATTTGCCTGGAGCCCGTCATGGATATGCACTAGCTGCTCGTGCCGTCGTGCTGCCTGCTTTTCTGCCTCTACAATTGCACTTCCAACATTCAATACCTCACTGCCCAAAGACGCGCCAGTTTCCAACTCATCAGGAAAGTCGGTCGCCATAAACCGATCTGTGTGGGTACTAGTGCGTGCCAAAGCCCGATGCGTTGCGACCAGGACATCGCCCACTTTCCATCGCTTTGGACGACGTGGCACTGCATGATCCGACTCTTGCTCCCAATCCACCGCAGCCACCGCTTCGTCATAGCGCCGTACTAACTCCGCCCTTGGATTTCCGCAATCTTGGATGAAAGTTCCTCCGCCGTCAGCGGTTCTTAGCAGGGTTTCGAGTCCTTGCGAGATTGCAAATTGCACCCCTGCAAATTGCATGCAAATTGCGGGTGCAATTTATCGCTGTGATAAATCACACCCATAATTTCAGCTGAGGGGTTAGGTAAATAAGGGTCCCCATTTTTGCCTCCACGGAGTAGTGGAGGACACAAACATGGTGACGATGATAATGATACAGAGTCAAAGCCTAAACGATTGGATTCATGTACGGCGCATATAGAAGAGGTTCTTGACGCACTGACAATCGATTGCTTCTCGTCAATCGCTGCTCCAATGGTAGGATATTTTGAGTGGGATGTTTATTTTTTCAATAGGTTTTGATACGTATCGATTGCAATCGGTACACTTAGTTGACTTCGTTTTACAAGTTTATCTTGGAGAGGAAAGCAGCAGCTTCTCGCACTATGGACGCCCCTTGAGAGTTGCTCATAATCTTTGATCCCAGTATTCAGTGCTGGTTCTACTACTAAAGTTTAGGACATATGTCAAGCCCATTCTTTCCAGCCAAGATGCGCTCTTTTGTGCTGTTTTATTGATGTTGTATCTGTTGTAGCTTGATTTATGTAGAAGTCTGCAGAGAAATTGCTACCTGTGGCGAAAATTCGACGGCCACCACCACCGATCAGCATCATCAGAGGCCAAACAAAGCAGAAACAAGCGTTGAAGATCTCGCGTGACTCAACGATACCAAAGTCTCAGCCGGAGTGGGTCAGAGCCCGTTCCATCGCCGCTTACCGTATTCTACGACGGTTCGTAGTGATTTATCTCTTTCATTCAGTAAAAAATCGAAACCAAGACGAAGATGAAGGTTCCACTTACCTCCACTTTCCAGATCCAAGACCAAAGCAGCGGTAACTTCTATGTCTCTAGCTAAGTACTGACATCTAAAAGTGGTGTTCGCTCTTGATGCTTTTATCAACTAGCTTTCCAAAACTGTGACCAGTGAAAAATGTCCAGCATGGGGTAAAGTATTCATTGTCGTCAAAAGTCTAGAAAAAAGCGGGACGATTACCTGGTAATCGTGGCCTTGAGTGTCTAGTATTCTTCACCTAATTCTTCATCGTCGCCTTCGGCAGTCTCGGCCGACACCTCTATAAAGTGAATGCGTGGATAGGGCACGAGATTCGTCGGAAACCCGTTACATCGACATTTAACGATCCATCAAAGCGGAGCGACGTCGTTAACGAGGAAATCACTTTCGCAATGAAGCGATTTAAATACGTATACATTGGTCGTTCAATGTCTAAAGAACGACGACATAGGTGGCTTCATTGTCTAGCTACCTATGGTACACTGTGCCAAACCAATATGTAGAAGTAGAAGACAGGATAAAGTTACTTCGACATATGCATCTTTCGTCTTACATCCTGTCGTCTCTAAATATGTGGAAACCATCACCTTAAGCTCTCAAGCTTGAAGTTAGTTTAACGGACAATCCACGAGGACGTTGCTCATTAAGCGCCGCAGCTGAAATTTGCCTTGAAACTCGCTTACTTGTGGAAAGAACTACTTGTGTTCCTTCACCACATACTCCTATGTTTTGTAGGAAGGACAAGTGTTCAAAATGTTCCTGATGCATGCCGTTTTGAATCATTTCTTCGCAGTTTTGACGCCACCATTTATTTCAAGGTCAGCACTTTAGCGTCCTGAAACTTTCTTGCTCCCAGTCTCTTAAGGCAGGTACCGGTAGTAGTTCTACCGGTGCACTGAACGTCTTGCTTGCTGTTAACGCAGAAAACATAAGACCGAAATTGAACGGGTCTCTTGAGGAAGGAACCTCGTGTAGCATCGCGTGTCAAAAGTGGGCACTCGATATACACTAGTTGACTACAGACGGGTCGTTGTGCAGCGACATCTTCCCCCTTCAAATTGACAAGCTCTTCCAAAGCAGCGAGTATATTGCCTCGGATTTGATCCATGTACTTTAACGCTTTTGATTTTAGTAGCTAGATCTTTCGCTGCAGCCGCATCTATCTAGCTTCTTGTAGGTTTCTTCTTCCGAGTCCATAATGGGAAACAAGATCAAACTCCTTCCAAACCGTTCACCGCCATTCCTCCCATGTCCAGCACTTGAAAGCGCGGGGGGGTTCACGTAATCTTTGAGGTCATAGACTAGCAATCGCGCGTTTTACTCGCTCTGCCAACTTATTGACTGGCACAATGTACCTACTCTATCTGGGGTACAAACCATAGTGACTCCCTTTTATGACTTTGTAAGATCCCGTTTATGTCTCCTGCTCAGCTTCGTTTCTCACGTGTTATTCACGCAATGTTGCATGCAACTTGCATGTGAGTATGCGACTTATAATAAATTGCATGCAATTTCGAAACCCTGGTTCTTAGGCACCTCGTCCAAGCAGTAGTTTTCAATCAAAAACGCGTTTTGAGGGGAGCGTATCGGTATTCCCTATATATGATATTGAAAACATGGTGCAAAAATACAATGTTCACAAATCAAGGTTGAAGAATCGGGATACTGGTGTGTGATTGGCTGGTTCTTAGGGCAAAGTTCACCTCTGTTCTGGAACAGCTCGGTTGAAAAATGGAGGCATCTGATTGGTCAGATGATCGTCACCATCTCGGTTGGCTCAACTGACCTCGAAGAGGTCGGCTGAGTCAACAGATCCTCGGTTATAAAATTATACAGGAACTTTTACCCAAAACTCACAGACATGGATGACACTGTTTTTGCTCACCCATATCACATTTTTTATGAAAGGTCGGTGTGTCTTCTTTAACTTGGTTGGCCCTTCGGTTAGGAGCCTCTAACCGAGGTGACTCAAACAGAGGTGAACTTTTCCCTTAATATAGAGAAAGCTGGGGGTGCCAAAGTTTTCAGCATGCCAAATTTATCAGACTTTTGCGGTAGGAGTTAACGTCAGCCGCTGGGAGATGTTATTCTTCTGGATATTCGGACCCCCCTGTACCGTAAGGATGGTACAATGTACCGTCCTAACCAGGTAACAAGTTCAGTTAAGTGACCTTCTACATTATTCATTTATAGCAATAAAGCATACACCATAACGTTATACTCGAGTTAAAGTGAATTTACCAAGTAAAGTTTCCGTCACTAAGGGTTCGTCCGGTAAAATCCTGGTTTTTTCTGTTTGCATACGCTGTTTTCTACCAATCCACTGTATTTGATCAAAACAGCGTTCACGATCAAACACAGTTTAAAATTATCGTGGCTGTCTGGTAACATAACCATTATTTTTACGGGGAAATCGCTAATCGGTACCCTAAATTAACTATCAATCACTAATCAGTACCCTGTTCACAAATAAATTGCTAATCGGTACCCCTTTTTGCCATCAGCCTTGCTAATCGGTACCATAAGATAGAAATGACATATTTCACGAACCTCCTTGCTGTCTTAACGCTGTTTGCGTATTCTGTATTAAACACGACAAGTGGATTGTCGGATTATCTAGATATAGCATTGAAACGATTGATTATCTCCTTTCCCACCGTTCAAAGCAAATTCGAACTTACACGTAATAACAGCTGCACCGTATTTTTTCATTCCTAGTAACAAAATCTTTTTAGCTGCTGTTGGCTCCATGCTTAAAGCTACTGGGTTTCACTATCCACACATTGCACGTATCTCCACACTTTTGGGGGAGTAGTTGCGCCACAGATTCGTAAAAGATAGTTACAATAGCCAGCAAAGGTCTAATCATCCTTCAAAAAAGTAGTAATTAGTACAATCTCACGTTAGTTACACACGAACCACTGCGTACATATAGCCCCATTGAGATCCCAAGGAAAAAATACGTCGTAAAGTTCAGGAACGCATTTGGGCATCGAAAGAATACAACTCATTTTCTCTAACCAGACCAAACGACTGCGCAAATACATCAGTAACTGATGTACTCCTTTTTTCATAACGTACCTATCCGGCTGCACAGGCAAAAGAGTGAGCGTCAAATGGATTTATTCGCCTCCACCAATACTCTTTTGCGTCGTTCAGTTATTAATTAGAACCAGCATTTGCTCTTCGCTAATTTTTAAGGGGTACCGATTAGCAAGGCTGATGGCGAAAAGAGCGGGTCTGGGTACCGATTAGCAATTTATTTGTGAACAGGGTACTGATTAGTAATTAATGGTTAGTTTAGGGTACCGATTAGCGATTTCCCCTATTTTTATTTGGCAGTTTCACGTACAGCTGACGTCAGTAAGCAGCCCGTTGCATTTTTAATTCATTATAAATATTTGCTATCTATCTATCTCTGGTGCCTTTCCTGTGTATTGTATCAGATATAACATTGCGTCTTGCGCACCACTTACGCAGAATTAGAAAAGGGTTCTACTGTATTAATATTTTATACGTCATGTAGCGGTACGTACCGGTAGCTCACAATCCTAAGACGATCAAACACAGCTGTCGGCGCAAAAAAATGCACCATTTCAAATCCAATCATAAACGAATGGGCCTCGAGAAAACAAGACGACGATGACACCGTGGTCGGCGCGGTACTCGTGTCGAAGCCGAATTTCATGCCGCCGAAAGAAGGTACCTTGCAGAAGCACTTATTGTGTCCAATTACTCTGTCACGTATAAGGAAGATTTAGTATATGTTTTTAACTCTTAACTTCAAAATACATCAGTTTCCTATTCTGTATCGTACAGCGTACCGTAAAAGTACATCCACTGTTTCGAAATACGACTCCGACCTCGTATCTCGGAAACAGCGGATGGAGGTCAAAACAGTGTTTGAAAAACAGATGGTTGGCGAACCAGACAGCACACCCAACTCGACTGAAACAGTGTTTGCTCCGAAACAGTGTATTTTTTTTTTGCAATCCAGTGAAATCCAGCGGATTTGTGGCCAACCAGATGGACCCTAACTCAATTCGAATTATCTCGATCTGGTCGTATATACGTAGTCAATCCGGATATCACCAAACCCTCATCATATTTTAAGTGGCTGCGCACCTGTCACTCAAAATCTTGTCTGTAGGGTCTGGTAAATTTGTCCAATTGGAAACATTATTTTAGGAATGTTAGAGTACTCAGAAATTTACTCAAGCGATAAATTCTATTTTAGCTCGACATCGGGCGGCCACAGCGGCAGCGACAGTAGCTCGCCGGTGGCAAATGCGAGCTCCTCGAATGGGACTCGACCGATGCAACTCACCATCTTGACAGACGAGGAGCAAATGTTTATGGACTTGATAGCTCGGTTTGCTGCCGACGTAATCGAACCCAGCGCCCGTCGGATGGACGAGACAGGAGAAATGACACCTGTATTTTATTAAAGGCCTCTTCGACAATGGGGTACAATCGATGCTTAGCGTATACGCATTACTTTGTTGTCTAATTTATTTTGGTGCCTTTGTTACAGTTAATCTTAACGAAGAACTACGGTGGCGTTGTGCCTTCTTCATGAGCCTTATTTTGACCATTGAGGAGTGTCGCGTGCAGATTCCAGTCTGAGGTTTTTTGCGATCTACAGAACACAGTCGTTAGTAACATGTTCCTTCGTTACGGCTCGGAGGAGCAGCGTCAAGAAATCTTTCCTCGAATTTGTAGTGATCGCTTCAATTATGAAATGACAGACGCTGCCACGCCGACCAAGGATTGGTCTGAGTCTAGCGTGACGTTAGTTTACACGCACCAGCGAGAGTGGGATGGGGCGTGCGGGTCCATTCCTGAGAGAAGCTTCAATGTACATGTATTAGTGTTGATTGAATCTCGTGACCGTTGGCATGGTATCTTTTTCATTGTAGTCGATAACGACATGGACGTTGGCAGCAAATGTCTCGCCATACATGAACATTTGGCTTATACAGTCGCACCACTTAGAAAAATACGCATCATTCCCAATCACAATATAATAAAAAGGAGAAAACAGAATAGGAGATACACATACCTTTGATATTGGCTGTACGGAGGAGGGACGGGGATGGAGCGGTTGACTGTCTGCAACTTCTTCATAGATCCTCTTACATGTATTTAAGTCACGTTACGGTATTAATAAATGTCATCACACCGTGAGACTTATCCTAGGTACGAGCTTGGAAGAATGTCGTATTGAGGTACATTGTACCTGTCTTACGGTACAGGGGGGCGAATATCCTGTAGGGGGAGCCCTAAGCGAGTAATCAGCGGCTTTTAATACGGTACAAAGATCGCAATCCTGCCTCGCTCGACGCTCTTGACGCGCTATTACATTCCACGTACGACAACTATTGGTACCGTCATAAGAATTCTAACTGAAATTTGTAACCTAAATGTTATGTAACGTATTGTACCGTCATAAAAAACTAACTGAATTTTTGTAACTAAATGTTATGTAACGTAATTCTATGACGGATCATCAGTTTATGGCGGAAAATTCTCGATAGCTAATCAGAAACACGATATTCAAAATACACTCCAACCCTTTTACAGCATCAGTTTATCGCACCCGTCGAGAAAATCACACGACGCTCGCAAAAAAGAAACAGTCCATCGATATTTCTCTCATAATAACTAAAATATTATTTATCTCGATGCTCCCGTATGTTTTTTCGGTCCGTCTGACTAAAATAAATCACAATAGTGGCCGTTTTCCTCAATAGAGCTCCTGCCAAAATCTGCTGCATACACCACTTGCCAATTAACCAAGCACGCAAGTAAGATACAGCAAGAGACCCCCGGGAAGCCAGTTCGCTGGCCCCTGGCCTTGGGCGGGAAGGTCCCAGTATGGGGCCAAGGTAACAGGAGGAGATCTCCGCTTCGCCGAGTTCGTTACGGGAGGCAGCACGGCGTCCGAGCCGTAAGGCAAGCAATCTGTAGGAAGATTCAAAGAAAGGGGCGAACGGTAGTGACAGCTGCCCGCCCGGAAAGGTATGGTGCCAGGCGCACAATTCCTGCCCTTCTCGACACGCTTCAAATTTCACATCTTTTTCGCCGCGTGCGATCCCAGTTCCACGGAAGTGAGCTACCATGGAGATCGTGACGCCCGTTGAGATCCAGTACCGGATTGTATAAGGTACAAGCAAGCATGTCCGGATATCTCTTCGTTCAGGAAAAAATACAGGTTTCGTATGTGTACGTTTTCTTCAAGACAGACAAGAAGAGCTAGAATGTCTGTCCCATAAGAAGATGGCAAGATCATGTCCCTTGTCCCAGTTCGATACAGTAATTAGTCGACAACGTCACCAGTCACCTGTCGCCAATATGTGTTTGCTTTATTAACCCGGACTTGGTCAATGAGTCCACGAGACCCCTTTGATGTGCCCCCCCCGTGATGTCTGAGGTACCAAGCCGGCTGACTGAGAAGTGAATAGGATAAAGGTTGAGTCATGACAGAACTGGGGCCAACACCAAAGAAATCTCAAAGTAGTTATTAGCGTTAAGGCTAAATATACTACTTCTAATAATAATAATAGAAAAATTAAACGTTGCCATTTGTGCGCCACTAGAAAACGACAAAAATAATTTTGACGAATTTGAGTTGTTTGCCTGTCCCAAATCGGCTGTCTACGAGGGTATATACAGGAATAATTGAGGGTTACCGGAAAGCGAAATCAGTGTACGCCGATGGTTACTCATAAACTACTAATGTTTCCACTGAGGTCTAGCAACTCCATTGGATGACTCTACCGACATAAAGCTTAATGTCTTCGTATAAAACTAAAATAGAATTTCTTTTGCCTGCTGTCTCTACCTTCACGCGCATCGATCTATTACTACAACAATTATTGATAACATGGAAAACACGCTATCAGGCATGGCATCCCGAGAACATTCCTATTGGAGTTCAATACATAATATTAGTTTATATCCCCAATCAAAAGGGAAATTAATAATATTACCTTTAATTTAGCATAACAGTTTATCTTGCTTTTAATTTTATTGGAATTAAAAAACATAAAAAAATATTCTACGGGACTTTCACCTTTTTAGTATTCTTTTTCAATAATTTATTTTTATGAACAGGAACTGCTGAGAACATTTTCGTATAGTCCATCACCCGGTGACGGACATCGTTGCTCTAGTAACAGCAGGCAAATATCAGTTAGAGCGAACCAAATATCGCAAGTAAGCCGACAAGCCCCGTTTGGTTTAGTAGTTAGCTTTACGTGCATCTCAATCAAGTGATAGAGAGAAGAAAATCTAACATGCTAAACGGAGTCACTGACTATAAGGCTAAGACATAATCTCGCGACTATCTGAGTCTTTTCCATTTTCGTCTATTGAATGTTTCAGTTATGAAGCAAGTATTGACTTCAGCCGTCATTAAGTGCAACTCCGGTCCAAAATTTCGAAATCTTCTGTCAGACACACCCTCGCCCCTTGTTGGATAATAGGTCGCACGTTTCGCACTTTTTATATTTGTGGTGGAGCCGATTTACAATCCATGACCGAAGCCTTGGGCGGAATCCGGCAACCCACTGGCCCGGACGACCAACTATCGGAGGGGGTACTGCGTTGATCTTGATCAGCATCAGAATCAGATGAATCACCATAATGGTGACTGATCTGATCCTCCCGGTCATCTGGTTGGTCTTCATGCGCGTCAGGATCTATGTTTATCTTCATCTCACCTTGTGTACCCGTTGATCGGGGGTAGTTACACTCACTTAGGTGGACTCGGTGACGAAAACGATGATCTTGATCAGGTCGGAGGGGATGACCTTCTCGAGACGGGGGGTGTCCTCGGGTGGAAATCTTCACCAGAGAACGGGTTGGGGTCGATACTTAATCAGTATCTAGGCACTGATCAGGAAAGTTCGTCTGATCAGGCCAGCCAATGAGAGAGAGATAATAAGAAACCAAGAAAACGCGATCAATCCACGATCTTCCACAGTAATCCACAAACGTTATCTCCACAAAACCTTTACCAATATTATTGACGTGTTCCAAACACGTGCGCGTTGCGGGTGAGGTTCGATCACCTAAAACAAACCCGTCGGGGGTCTTCCGGTAAGCCAAAATGCGTCTAAGCGCGTCTTAACCGGGAATTAGTTGAGCAAGAGGGGACTAATCAACCCTGTGCTCCCAATGACCGCACACGTGGCGGAGCGACTCTTTGCTTAGGGGGAAAATCAAAACCTCGTGAGGGTGTTTAACCCAAGTAAATCCCGTCGTGGGACTTCCGTCGAGCCAAAGTGCGACTATGCGCGTCTCGTCCGGGAATAAATGAACGGGGGGAGCCTTGTTAGCCCCCCGTTCCCAAAAGTAGCGCCAAGTGGCGCAACGACTTCTTTACTTGGAGGGAAAACAGAACCTGATATTAATATTATAAACCTAAAAAATCCAGTACCAAATGTAACCTACACCAACCTATGTGGCTTACCATACTTCTACCTTGAACTTCTTGCCACCTGATTTATTCCAGCATCTTTGTAGAACGTTCTTCGTTGATCTTCAACCTGATTCGTACCCTTTTCTGACTGATCTTCGACTGATCCCGATCCGGTCCTCGACTGATCATGGTCAAACTCTATGCCGATCTTCAACATCCCGATCTCTCGACAAACAACTTGGAAAACACTTGCGATCTGCCCCTCGGACACTGTTCACTTCATATCCAACCCGGCTTGACTGAAAACTTCATCTGCCTTTGCATCTGGACGGCGGCTTGGGGCTGATCAGCCCGGATGGTGATCAGCACCGCGATCGGCCGTGATCGGCCGATCCAAACCGGCTTGATTGAGAGGTTCATCTGCCGTTACATCTGGGCGCAGATTTGGGGCTGATCAGCACCGATCTCGATCAGCACCGCGATCAGCCGAGTGATCAGGTAGCGATCAGGGTGATCAGCCCTCGATCACTTCGCAAACTCTCTTGGTTACCATCACACTGACTTCGCGTGTTCCCTCGGCCATATCATCGACCTTTACCCCTTGTCGGGGTAACCAGATCACACTGATTCAACTGATCGAGCCTGATCGGGACTTTCCTCATCATTCCTGGACGAATCCATCGGTGATCATCATTTGTCCGGACTTGGCATTATTGACACAGCTTCCATTCCACGTGCTTCATTTCATTTCATGTCTGATCTTCGTATCTCTGGGGAAAAAATTAGTTGGCTAGGCCGATCGGGCCGAAACTTCGTGTCATAATCAACTTCACCAGATGCACTATTCATAGATCGGTTAGATGACTGCCTCCGATGCGTCATGTCACCAGTTGCTGCATTTCCACCTCTTTATACATCCACGGGAACTCCACTTAGTAAACGTGATCACGATCGCGATCGTGATCTCCACCGTTCCATCAATGTCTGGGACTGTACTTGGCTGATCTCTTCACATCACAAATACCCGTTGTCCGCCACCTTTTCGTCGTATATGCGATCGGCCTTTCCCACCCATCAACTGTCTCATGTTGATGGGTGTCCCATCGTCACCAATCAACGGCCATGTGTGGTCCACCTTATTCTCAACTTTTTTTTAGATCGCTCCACCACATATTCCTTAGTGAAGTCTGTTTTCAGCTACTCGATCGATACACCCTGTCGTCATCCAACAATATTTGATCTTGACATTCAGTTTTGCCATCAATATATTGTCCCCGTAGTACTTGAAGCACGCGCCTCTTTTGACCTGATCATACTTTTATTGATAGTTTTGCAAGACATCCATAGTTTATCAGTAGCTACATGTGTAAATTGTGTCGTCCACCCTTATGTTTGTACCGCCTCTTTAGATAACAATCCCGGCATAAATCGTAGTCACAACAATCACTAAGAAGCATAACAAGTTATCGTCTTGAGTATTCTTTTAATCAAAAATGAATACGTTAAGCATTAGAGGCCGGTCTGAACGGCGGAGTGTTGCTGAACATACCTACCAAAACCATTTCACCATGTTGCAAAGGCATCAAAAGTTCTGCAAGTTGATGTTGCAAGTTGCGCATCAACTCGCTCAATATTGGAGCGGGTCCCTCCCCCACTTAATTTTGGCGTACAGCCAAGCAAAGCTTGAGTTAGTGGATGTCTCATGGCTTTCACGAAGAATGGTGGATGTTTTCTTGAAGCATGCACCGAGTTCTTTATAGAAAACTCAGTGCGTGGCAAAAAGACACTCGTTCGAAGGCATGTGCATATGAACGCAGACGGTCTCCGAGAACGCGATTAACGCGTTCTGTCTGCCCATCCATTTCCGGATGATACACAGTTGACATCTTCAACTGCGTTCCTAGTAGAGAGAACGTTTCTCGCCAGAAACTTCCTGTGAATATCGGATCTCAATCCGAGACTATGTTTCTGGCATTCCGTGCAAGCAGAATACCGTGTCAGCGAATATTAGCTGTTTGAGCGGCAGTGACGTTCGCTGACAAGTGCTTTAGATGCTTCTGTGGACAGCTGCTATCTGGTTGTTGCGGAGCCAAAAAGCATTGATTTGTCGCTGACAGCTCTCTTTGGTAAGAGTGCAAAGAGGAGAACCTCGATATTCGACTCACAAAAAAAGAAAATATTTCCTTTTGCAAATTCATATCACCTACACGTTATCCCGAAAGTCCTGTTCTATCTTACAAGGCATCACATACCAGTTGTAGTGCCAGTTTAAAGTGATTGCAAAAAAGCGAGCACAATAATCGACGCGAGTCGGGGTAGAATTATAGCTGAGAATGTCGCTTCCTTGGTGCTCCCAGCTTGCGACCTAAAATTTGTGTACATAGATGAACATTTCACTTTGTTGACGTCCAAAATAGAGATAAAAGATCGATAACCTGGACTAACGTAATTCATTAGATTATGGTGGTCATCAGTTTATAACGGAAAAAATCTCGATAACAGAAACACGATATTCAAAAACACACTCCAACCACTGACTGGCTTTTCACAGCATCAGTTTATGGCACCCGACGAGCAAATCACACGACGCTTGCGCAAAAAAACAGTCCACTGATATTTCTCAAAATAACTAAAATATTATTTATGGGAAACTCTAACCCTCACTCACGGAAAATTTTACCCGCGCCCATTTCCTCACCCATCGATAGGTTGACCCTTATTGGGTCCCGTGACTCATTGGCATCAGTAGCAAACGATGGCACAGAAAACATTGAAGATGGCAGTGATGAGGACAATAATTCATTAACTTTGGTAGCCGAAATCAGTATTAAAGCCGACAGTAGCAAGCTTACATTCTCAGGTGGTGCTGCAAAATCGAACATATGTTCCCTTGATGGTGGGGGCATATTCTCCTCGTGAAGGTGGCTGCATCCAAGAGTGGGTTGTCAACCGTGAGCAAATTGGTCACGTCCCTCTGCAACCACGTCCCTCTGCAACCGTGTCCCTCTGCAACCACGTCCCTCTGCAACCGTGACCCTCTGCAACCTCGTGACCCCTCTGCAACCACGTCCCTCTGCAACCGTGTCCCTCTGCAACCACGTCTCTCTGCAACCGTGACCAATTTGCTCACGGTCGACAACCCACTCTTGGATGCAGCCACCTTCACGAGGAGAATATGCCCCCACCATCAAGGGAACAGATGTTCGATTTTGTGCAAGCTCAAAGCGAAATTAGTGTTCGGCCTTCGCCGTTTGTCCAGTATGCATGCGCCTTTGACAACGAGTTTGGGAGAATCGGGCGATAAAGTGCGTGCAGCGAAATATATCAACAGGAAGCGCTTTGTGCGCGCTGGTAACTGCGTCTGCAACTTTGAGAGATTTGCTACGATGGAGGAATTACAGAACGCCGCGAAGTTGGAAATGGTGGCATCCTCTTCGTCGGCAATCCCGCTGTCGGGCTATGTGGTGCGGGATATGCCGACTTGGAAGTGTACATATGAGGTGGAAGCATGCTACTTGATGCGTGCAGCCTTCTTGAGTACAGGCGAGCGTCCTCTTGCTGAGGAACCAGCAAGCGTGTCGCACAGGTCGAAGAGGAAGGAGATGAGAAGATTGAAGATGATTTTTTTCACGTATTTTGTGACCCAGCTCAGCGCCAGCGCATCAAACCATAACGAAATGTGAACTATGAACTGGATGAAGCAATATCCGCGGGTCAGCGACGAGGGCTGAATGAAGCGACGAATTCAAGTCTCTACTACCTTTCTGTTTCTCCTTATCTCGCATTTCATAATCACTTGGCGACGGCTATGGCCTATCGTTTGTTAAATGGTTCTCTTCAGCTGATTGCTGAAGGCATATTAGCAGTTGAGAATATACTTTATCTATTTCAAGTTGATTTCTCAGAACTCTTGTATGTATCGTTTCGGCTAGAAAACTACAGCTGGAGTGCTCCTAAACTAATTATCAACCCGAAGATGTCCACATACTCGCTGCCATACAAAGAAACAATTGAACCCATCCAGTTGCTTGGTCGCGCTTTTGATCATAAAATCGCAGGCGAGCAGGGAAGTGTGCCAAATTTACAACTGCAATTGAAACTTTCTGGGCGTGATGGGTTTGTCTTTTGTTTAATTTGGATCGTCAATCATAGCGGTCTCGACCTTGAATATTGCAATTCAACGGCTTCGTCGTTGAGGAAGCTTGAAACGGTGCTGAAGTATGTTTCTCAGAGTGCAGCTTCAAGAGAAGAGCACAACGAAAACTTTTCGATGAGTTCGACATCTCATCACGGAGAAGGTGGTCGAGAAACGCAATTGACGCGTCTGTTAAAGGTGAAACCTTCCGCCAACCCAGTTGCCATAGTTGTTGTTATTCGGGAAGCAAGGGAGCTGTACAATGCGCAGTACTTTGGATCCCAAAGTCCATATGCGCGAGCCTCTCTATACGTTATCAAAAATTTTAAAGATCGTATTTTGAAAACCCGAGATGGTTGCGATTTGTTCTGCCGCTACAAAGTCATGTCCATCTGGTGGGATAGATCCTCAGTAAGACGGTCGCCTTCAGAACGCTCTCGTTTTGCACATTCCGCCTGAAGTAAGGACATTAGATTTGGCTCGTATTACTATCGAGAGATACTTTCTGATGAACAGAGTGTACCGTCCATTTAATACGAAGAAACAATTTCATCTTGTCTCGAGGGACAAGATGATGAGGACTTTCAGCTTGATGACATCGAGATATATTCTGTCCCAAACGATCGACAATCTCTGGACGCACTTTCATCCCTAGACACAGCAAAGTGGTCGCAACGACTTCATGCGCCATCTGGTGAGAACATGAAATTACTTTGAATCCCAGCTTCGATGCGTGGGCGGCAAACAGGTGACGCTGAGCCCGCACGCTCGCAGGATTTACTGTCTTTTAACTTGTCGACTCGAACAAAGGGAGGGATATTTACAAAAGAAGGATGACATGCTCCAGATTGCTTTCGACTGCATAAAACACGTTATACTACTACTTCGCTAGAAAGGAATCGGACCAAGAAATTCTGGGAGGAGTGCATCACTGCAAATTAATGCTGGTAGCAAATACGTCTTCCGTCACATTCGCATGCGTCAGCCCAGACATATCTTGGCTCATGGTGGAATGTTGCATGTAGGGCAAAATCGAATCTTGGACCCGTGCTTCCTGGAAATGCTGTTTACGTGAAAAGTGTTTTCTTGGTCGCAGAAGCTGCATTGAATGTTGCGATTGATAATACAGCTGCATTGATGGCTGCGCATGACCGTAGTGCTGTATCGATCGCTGCGACTGGTCATATTGCACATGAGGCTGTATTGCAGGATAGCAAAGCTGCTGGCCTGGCCGAGGTGAAGGATGGGACTGCGTTACGGAATACTGAAGCTGCTGAAGTTGCGATGGCGGGGAGGTTTGTTGAGATGAAGCCTTCTGATAGAGGACCGGATGGGACAGTACAAGTTCGGAATCTTCACCTCGTGTCGGCGTCGAAAATATTCCCAATTCTCCAACTTCTCTTGTAACAGTCCTCTCGGGGTGTTTCTGGGGACATGTCATGATGTTGTGTCTGACATATTTCCTACAGCCACGACACATTCTCATTCCGCGCTGTTTGGCAATCTTCTTCCCATTTAATTCAGCTGCAGTGGGCATGCGTGCCTTTGGATTTTTGCCTTTACTTCGAATTGGTTTTATCGTCAATTTGTTTTTGTTGGAAATGGGCTTAAATGTTTTGTCCAGGAACCAAAAAACGTGAATGTCAGCAGGGTCCACTCGCACATCCTTTTCACCATGCATTTCAATCATATCAAATAAAATGTGAGAACAAGGTAAGCCATAACTTCTAAAATGCAAACCGTCACACAATGGCACTCGATAAAGTCCTGGTCCTTGTTCTTCTTTCTTTTGTAACTCCTTTTCCGCTATGTTTAACTGCTCCTCCAGTATGTGAAAAGCTTTAAGAGAAATCTTACATACAAGATCACTTAAAATCGGAGGAGGGCGCATTTGGGCAGCTTGCAAGTCATCTGACCGCGCTTTTCGACATTTTTCAAGTTGTTTGCTTGCCACTTTTTTAATGGACTTGTAAACCACAAACAGTGATTTTTGTGAGGAGCCCAATTCTTTTTTGAATGCGGCATGAGCACCTTCCACCCTGGAATTTGTTAATTGACCAAAGTGGTATACGTGGGTAAGCCAAGGAGCACAGAACCTGTGTTTGTTTGTATCGAACCAAATATTTTGCACATATTCCGCACATTCTTGGGCAATGCGCTTCTTCAATTCGGCCCATCTCTTTTCGAAGTCTTCTTCTGTGAATGTTAGCTGGCACAAATTCGCAAAGCTTTTCGCAAACGTATCCCAAGTATCCAAATCCACTCCAATTAACGCAACATCTTCTTTTGTAGGGAAATTTCCCTCATGGTGTTTCCTGATATTCTCTTGAATATGCCAGAAACAAAGAAGATGGGAAACATCTGGAAAAACCTTTTTCACAGCGTTACCGATTGCAACGTCTGCGTCCGTTATAATTGCTTCGGGCTCAAGGATGAGACCGAAATCCAAAGCAGACTGCAGAATCCAGGCTAGATCTTTCTCGGTGGCAGTGCGCATAAAACAGTAAGCTAAAGTAAACGTTCGTGAGGTGTTTGCTGAGCTAATAACATGCAACATCCCAACACAATGTATATTCGTGCGAAAGGTTTCGTCTATCCGCACCACAGGCGTTCGCCTTTCCATTTTTAATAAGTCGATCACCGTGTGTGGAATGATAAGCAGGTGCGTCAAATGCCCGTCACCGTCTACTTGCGTTTGAAACCTTGCATCGTCCGCACTCAGATCTCTCCAAAGGGCTTCCAATTCTGTGAGTCCACCTAATTCCTTTACACGCTCCGACTGTTGAATGTTGACGATATCTCTCTCCACAACTAGACATATGTCATTTCCAGCGTCACTTTTAATCACATCTAAGACAGATGCCGGCTTCAAACCTGATCTGAGTAATCGCTTTGACTTTTCCAGTTGGTCTTTCGTCGTTCTTCTGGCGATCGGGATAGATCACAAATCTAGCGCAGCGGGATGATTATGTACTCCCTTACAAGCAACAGTGAAGTGACCAGACTTGTAAGGCGCATTATTCTTAATTGTTGCTCTCCATTCGCAGTTTGTCAACAAAGAGCGGCGTTTTCGCTTCGGTTTCATCCCTTCCTCCAAACGACAGTCAGGTTTTCTTGCACGAGCGCAGCCAATGTAATGAGTGATTGGGAGCAAGACGTCCCCAGGCTCGTCTGATAACGCCCTTTTGGAACGGTTTGTTTTTATCTTCTTGATTGAGAATCCGTGTTCGTGTGCGGCATTCTTTAAGGAAAGAAGAGCGTCATCAAAAGTGGCGAATATTTTTCCAGTGAATATATTTTCTGGAAGCAGAGATGGGGTGGTTTGTTGGTCACTGTCAACGCCCGTGTTTGATGTTTGAGAAGGAACATCGCTAAGTTTAGGGGACAATCTTGCGACGTCATTCCGTTGATTGTTTTTCTAACTCACAGCTTACGAGGTCCTCATTTTCGCTGGACATGATAGCACAAATGGCGACTCGAGCCTTTCTATTGTGTTGGGCACTCAGGATGAGACTCAGCCGATTAAATTTGGCCCAATAAGGGCAACCTATCGATGGGTGAGGAAATGGGCGCGGGTTAAATTTTGCGTGGGTGAGGGTTAGAGTTTCCCATTATTTATCTCGATGCTTCCGTATGTTTTTTCGGTCCGTCTGACTAAAATAAACCACAATAGAGGTCGTTCTTCTAAATAGAGCTCCTGCCAAAATCTCCTGCATAGAAAACTCAAACTTTGCCATTTGAGCGCCACTGGAAAAGACAAATATTAACGGCTTATAAACAGACCAGCTGACGCACCAGCTTTATTTCTGTACCTGTCTCAATCCGATTGGCTTAAAAGTGCCCAAATGATGGCCAAAAAGCTTAAATACCCATTTTGGCACCATAATCTGATGAATTACGTTATCTGTTTATAGACAAAAGGTCGTATAATTTTTCTCAAGACAAGTCTCTACACTCTTTCTTTTCTGTAGCTACTCCCCTTATGGTGTCGTGCGAAAACATTGGTTGAGGAACTTATTAGCAGCATATGCTTATCGCTGCGGAGAATCCTTTCACGGTTTAATTCGAGTGAAAGCTCGAGTGGCGACTCGAGCGATAGTGACGACGAGTCGTCGAACAAAATCTCTCTCAGTCTCTCGTCATCCGAGGACGAAAGTGACTAGCGAAGATATCTACTCTAGATTGGAATAACCTTGATCAAACCTCAAATAGGTTTCAGATAAAAAAAATCGAAAGCTGTCTGGTATTCTTCGTACTGGTTGTATTATTCTGGTGGATTTTCATACCAACTAGAAACCTAATGGAGATTGTTGGGAACACAGAGACTTGTTTAGTTCCAAAGTTTACCAATGGTTACCTTGAATGATAGCAGCAAATACCATTTCATCATTAAAACAATTTTACGGTTTGGATTGAGGACGCTGAACTTGATTTTGGCCCCTCCGTCTGTAAGCCATCTGAGCGTCTGCATATCGTTTTGGTCGAGCGTTTTTTATAGCACTTTCTTGAGTTCTTATCCTTGCGTGGATTTAAAAAGAACAAGCCGACTGACTACGCACAGTGTGATATTATGGGTAAGTTACACCGTCTAAAACAAGACCAATATATTGAAGAATGAAGCGAAATTATGCGATGTCTCCCCATCCGGTTTGAATCTCTCTTTATTTATTTATTCATTTATTAATTTATTCCCATGACACCCTCAGTCCTTTGCAGCTTCATCGACAACATCTCGTCTTTAAGCGCCTCATCAAGTGGGCTTAATTTTAAAGCGCATCTAAGTCTCTCACAACTGTGTTGATGGCATCCTGTATGTCCGTCAACTCTTCACACTCTCCAGTTGCATTGCCTGACATCGACAAATTGCATAAAGAGAAGACAGATACGATCATTGATGAAGAGATTTCATTCCAGGCTTTACTCGCTCAGCAAGCAACCTCACCACAATCTGGCGTCTTCATTTTAAATGGAGAAGCGCATGCGCTAGCACGGTATCGAGAAATTTGAACTGCAAGTAACGAAGCCCATTGTATCAAAATTGGTCTTCCGTGGGCTTGATCCAGCCAGTTTCGGCTGCCTGATAAAACCACGTCAGGCCTGGAGGGCCTTTTACGAGCAAAAAGTTTAGCGCTCGAACGCAATCCCTTGCTTTAACCACCCAGTGACCACTGAAGGTATCGCGTAGTAGCATAAAATGATCGCCGAGTACGCTGCAGTGACAACAAAACACAGGAAAACTCCACGGTCAGAGCTCCTGTCCACCAACTGCTCTAATTTTCGAAAATGGGAGCATGGAGCTCATCTTGCAGCGGCTCGAGATCAGCCCAAAGACATCGCCCAAATCCATGCCGAAGGCGCTTTTTCTCTTCTCGAATAGATGGCGCCTTCGAAAAAGATGTTTTCATCAAAAGAAAGAGAGAAAGTTTGTCGTTATGAGAATCACTGGGTCCCATCGCCGTCATGCGCGCTTTAGCTTCTTGCCGCACATGACCCACACTGGCTTGGTCCCTTTATCCGTTATGTTTGTTCTGGGAAGGAGCTCAAAGAATACCGCTGTCTGGTAAGCGTTGTAGACGGTCTTGATCGCGACGACCTCCGCACGTCTTGAAACTTGCTAATTATATGAGGGCGTCAGTTGGAGCAGTCTGGCCGGTGTGCGTCTTTTCCATGAATGAAAAGAGATGCCACATCATGAAGCTATTCGCCACTGCCAAGTGGCGGGAACTACATCACTTGAGATTTCGAGCTCTTCAGCTTGCTCAAGCGCGTGCACCTCGAGCATCGTTGCCGAGACTGGAACCCCTGCGCGGCGAGAGTTGTTTATCCACTTAATATTAGTGGCTTCAGCCGCTGGCGATAGTTTGGTCGCGAGACCTTGAGCTCGAACACGCTGCAGGTTTGCTGTCGTTCCTCGTTGCGCAAGTCGCTCAATGTGCTCACCTTGTTGCCTTCATTTGTTCACTAATTTTCCTTTCGAGCCGTTGGGCGTGTCGATGGCGCCAGAAAAAAAACGTTACAAGGTTGATGCGATGTCAGTTTGCGCGTAGTAGTTTACCACCTTAAACCTTAACTGAAGGTCGTAAGGCTGTCTCGGAAAGAGCTTTTCCTGCTTACACTGCCTCTCGCGTGACGTCGTGACGCAGGTTCCGTCGTGACGCAGTTTTATCATTCAAATATGTGAGGCACTCCCTGCATCGTCTTGGATATCCTAGTCTAATCCTAGTTTTATGATTTGGCCCTAGTTTTAAACTAATACGCGTGTGCGCCCAAATAGCTCTAAATAGAGGACGCCGCCTTTGACATGTGACCCCTTACAGTACCGCGCTCGATATGGCTTACACCACCCTGTATAGGGTAAGGTTCTCTAAATATCATCTCTATTCTGGCTCCAAATAGCACGAACCGGCGTCTTGTCTGGCTTAAAATAGCAATAGCGCAACGGCTGGCTAGCAGAAGTATTTGCGATCCCAAATTGCATGCCATAGGCGGCCTCATTTTATTACACTTTTGGACCCCGACTCTATCCGACTTTGGATTTTCGTCCACGGTGGGACTCGAACCCGCAATCTCCCGGTCCCGGGAGCAGGGCCTTAACCACTGCAGCAACCGAGGTCAGTTTTTGGAGCCAGAATAGAACAGCCGATCTATTGTGTGTTTCGTATGTTTCCAATACAAAATTCAAGTCGTCTCTCGTGACCTTCCGCACATCCAGTTGAAACGCAGGTAGAGCCCGCCCGAGGAGGAACGCTCGTGCGCGTATGAAAATGTATCGGAGGGCCCTATTCATGGAGTTGAGCAGAAGTCGACAACACTCTGGAGTACAGTCAACGTGCGCTCTGTTATATCAGAGACTCGTACGGATCAGGAATTTGGAAACCTTGGTTCACGATCTCGCATTATGTGGCCAAATTTGTTGGTTTGTGTCTGTCATAGAGGCTCGTCATGAGTCCGGAAGACCTTTTATCTGACGCTCAGATCGTGTTCAAGAACAACAAGAAAGGAATTTTGCATTATACGGATGCTGGTAGATATTACGAAAGGTGCTTATGTTCTTGAGTAGAAACAATCCTAAAAAGCAGGTGCTCAAGGGACCTCGAATTTTTTAAATGATCTGGTAAGCGACTCTACCTAAGATGCTAGCCCTGAGCGTGGCCACCCTGCTAGAATAAAGCAAGCCAAAGCAGAGTAAAGGGAAATGAGCCAAACATCAAGCTTATTACACAAGTACTCGCCCAAACAAGAGAGCGTGTTGACGCACT
>MIQA02024120.1:0-24166 GCA_001887855.2 Sclerospora graminicola
TGAGATGAAGTTAAACATAGATCCTGACGAGCATGAAGACCGGGCAGATGACCGGGAGGATCAGATCAGTCACCATAGTGGTGATTCATCTGATTCCGATGCTGATCAGGATCGACGGAGTACCCCCTCCGATAGTTGGTCGTCCGGGCCAGTGGGTATTCGGATTCCACCCACGACTTCGGTCATGGATTTGGAAATCGGCTCCACCACATTAGCAGCAAGTCTCTCTGACTGTCACGTACTCATCTCCTTCATGCGAAGAACATGCTGGTTGGTTTCATTTAAGACATTCACCCACCCTGATGCGATAACGATGCTTGTACTTTCCTGATCTGCCCTCTTTATCAACGCATGCCTTCCTCACGATGGCTCACAATGTTCTTTCGTCGTAGCCGTGGTGAAACTAATTTCCAAATCCAGAACGGAGGTTAAGGGTGGAATTCGGATACCCACTAGCCCGGACGACCAACTATCGGAGGGGGTACTCCGTTTATCCTGATCGGTATCAGGATCGGATGAATCATCACTATGATGACTGATCCGATCCCCCCGGTCTTGTGACCGGTCGTCATGTGCGATAGAATCCATGTTTAATTTCATCTCACCTTGTGTACCCATTGATATTCGGTGGTTACACTCACTCAGTTGGACTCTAGATGAGAAGGATGATTCGAACCAGGTCGGAGGATGTGACTTTCTCGAGACGGGGGTGTTCTCGGGCGGAAATCCTCACCGGAGAACGGGTCAGGGTCGACGCTTAATTAAAGTATCTAAGGGCACTGATCGGGAAACTTCGTCCGATCGGGCCAGCCAATAAAACGAGAGATAACAAGAAAACCACGAAAAACACGATAAAACCACGATTTCCACAGTAAACCACAACGCTATCTCCACGAGACCTTTCCAATTAATAAAAACGTGCTCAAAACACGTGCGCGTGAGGGGGTGAGGGTCGAAACCTAAGCAAATCCCGTCGGGGGACATCCGGTTAGCCAAAATGCGTCTATGCGCGTATTAAACGGGAATTAAGTTGAGCTACAGTGGCCTTGTTAACCATGTGCTCCCAATGACCGCGACACGTGGCGGAGCGACTCCTTGCTTAGAGGGCAAATTCAATCCTGTTATTATATATGCAATATTGAATACCTAATGAACTGTACACCAACTTATGTGACCCACATCATACTTCAATCATGATCATCTTGTCACAAAGTTGTCCCGGTACCGCCATAAACCAATCTTCAGCGCTTCTTCAACCTGATCCGTACCACTTTAGACCGATCTTCAGCCGATCCTGATCCGGTTAACCGGATCTTTAAGTATCAGCTCGGAACCAGCTCAGGATCGGCCTCTTTAGATGTTGTTCATCCGATTCAACACCGATCTTGGCTGAAACCCCTTCTTTCTTAACACCTGGAAGCTGATTCAGGGCTGATCCAAGCCGGTTCAGGACCGTCCCGGGAATCAGGTCGAATCAGCCCCAAATCACTTCGAACCACTTCAGGATCACCAAGACATTGACATCTCCCGCTCGCTCAACCCTGTCTTCGACCTCCATTATACGTTAAACCGCGAGGTTGAACTAAAATCGGCACTCCTCCTAGAGTCGGACCCAATCTGATCTTTTAATGCTGATTCGGAGCAAGTTCGTTGACCCTGCCGCTTGTTTCAGCTGGTATGCCCCATAAAGCTCACCTTTCTCACGTTGGACCCCGTCATACACTTGTTCTTCATACTCTAGGGCGGGATTAAATCGTTCGGCCGGTTAACCGAGATCTCCATATCATATCGCTCGAACCACTTGGATCGGCGTCTTCTCCAATGATCAGGATCTACTACGTTCGATATATCAAGCCGTCCATAACACTGTTCATCACATATGTCTTGACCGGTCCGGTCTTGCACGAACCCGGTCTGGTATCTGGATATTCACATCCGATCGTGATCTTTACTGGTCAGTTGTTCTCTGGGACAGGGTGTGACAACGACATCATCTTTTTTTCTCCACGTTTTACGATAGCCCGTTATCACTTATGTACCATCCTGAGTGGAACCAACCTGTCCCACCCATCAACGGTTCTGTCTTGATGGGTGTTCCCACAAACCACCAATCAACAGCCGTATGTGGACTACTTATTCCTGATTTTTGTTGAATAACACTACCACATTGCATTCCTTTATTCCTATAGACGTCCTTCAAGCACACTTAAGCACCAGATTGATACCCTGAGGGTTCCGTTCGCTGAAAAGTAGAAAAAGGAGAAGAAAATAGTCACAGGGATTTATGTGGAAGTGGAGATGCTGTCTCTTCTTATTAAATGAGTTAACCATTATGGTATCTTGTTGTTAGAACGTAGTCTATTTTGTATAATTAACTATTAGCTACAATAAAGTTTCTTAATGCTTGATGTAAACCGTTCTCTGATCGATCATCGTCCTGTCAAAGCGGAGGTAAAGTTTCTCGTCGATCGTTCGGACGGTCTTGCATCAGACCATGTATGCACTCCAGACAAATCTGTAGCCGTATCCCTCGCAACCGTGAAGCCGGTCGAGATTTGGCGTTCTCGATGACTGCTTGAACATGCGTTATTGACTTCTTCCACAGTAGTCCGAAATGTTCGTAAGTATTCCAATGAATCCCTTTGAAATGTGATCATTCCTAAGCTGCAATAGCCATGTTGAACCGATGGAGCCCAATGCCGACCATAATCTTGACATCTCCTTACTGAACGCTTTGGATTGGTGCCCGCA
Source organism: Sclerospora graminicola (assembly GCA_001887855.2). Lineage (NCBI taxonomy): Eukaryota > Oomycota > Peronosporomycetes > Peronosporales > Peronosporaceae > Sclerospora > Sclerospora graminicola. Next base: position 2,752 of record MIQA02024120.1, read on the forward strand.
TCTGTTGTATAGTCTGGCCATTATTATCTGCGATAAAGGTGGCGCTTGCCTTGTGGCAAAATGCCGTTGTAGTAGGCTTAGATCTCTCAGTTCCGCCCACCAACCGTTCCATAAACTTAGGAAAAAACATTATTCTGACCCCCTCGAATTGATAGGTTGACCCCCCCCCATATACAAAAAAAGGACGCAACATTTCTATTTCTAAAATGATGTTACAGTACTCGGTAAAGGCTTCACAAAATACAAGGTATACGAAAACCATATTTTACGCTGATCGTATAGCTGGCAGGGGACAATGCACACAAAGTTGAAGATGTAATAATGAGATAAAAGACTCCGTCGATGGTTTCGCTTCCAAAAAAACTGAGGACAGCATCCCTACTACTTCACCGTAGCGCTGTTGATATTCTCAACAAACCGGTTGGGTCATTTTGTGTTAAGGTTCACTTAGGGGTAATGAATGGATCAACTTAACTATTTAAGACACCTTTTCTACTGCGTTAACGCGTTGCGGTTGACGCCAAAAACATATCAAGCTTTAATAGTTTTTTAGCCAACGTACGTACAGTTTCTACATCCTGTACGTAATTATCACATCTATCATCGTTGCCAAATGCAAATTTTGTAACTGCGATTATTGTCAATAATGAAAGAAGGCACTCAGCATTTGGTAAATGGTCGTCCTCGACACCTTTGTGACGTCTTCTGCATATCCTAAAATGAATCACTTCCAGTTATGCTTTTGAGAGTTTTTCTGCAATGCATCTCCACTTTTATCCACAACTCGTCTTAAAATTCACCATGCAAAAAATCACGGAATGGAATGCTTTGCACACCATTTCTCCGTGAGGAATAATATATTGCATGCGAGACCATAGTCTCAAATGACTTGTAGTCGTGAGACGCAGCGTTGGATTTCTCGTGCACAGAGAACACTTATGCCCCCGCGAATATCCACTTGATTGAGTAATGCTTCTTGCCTTCGTGATTATACAAGTATCTGAGAAAGTTTTTTACCCAAAATCGCCAGATACAACAGCACGTCTTTGTCGATGGCAGGAAGCAGCATTTAGGTTTCCATTCCCCGGCTTCCGTAAGTTGGCATCACCTCCTGGACCCAGCGATTTGTCCATTTGCACTTGTGCTCGAAGCAATCGCTTGGTTGCGAACAATTGGTCGTCCCGTAAGTCAAGTGGCGAGGGGTCATGGGCATTGTGCGTGGTGTTGAGCTTCATTTTGTAAGCGTCGTAAAATTTGAACAATTTTGCGAAGTACTGTAACATCATTTCAGAAATAGAAATGCTGCGCTCTTTTTTGTAAATGGGGGTCAACGTATCAATTTGAGGGGATCAGAATAATGTTTCCCACAAACTTAATATGCGTGTCCAAAATTTCTGAGCGCGCGTACATCCCCACAGAATATGTGTGACCCTTAACCCGGGTGCTTTGCAATGTGTATCCATTGTGCACCCGCCTTGTGATGAATATCCATCGTAAAAGCAATTTAATTGGAACGTAGCTATCATATACAGACACCATCGTTGGTAATCGGATAACAAATGATCGTGTTTCCATATGTCCATCGTCGATTGATCCTGCACATATCCATTCCACGTGTCGCTCTCCCGTTTTCGCTTCCTTCTAATCTCCATTCCTTGTAATGACCGGGATATTAAACTGTAGTACAAACCTCGAAACGCCCTTCGTAACCATTGTTTTTTATGGAAGGCAGACGTACATCATCGCTCACCTCCCATGCTATTCCATGAATACTTGGGTGAGCATCAAGCACCAGTCCTTTTAGTGTGCCTGCTTCTCTGTCGATGCTGCCCTTATGCCCTTGCTTCCCCATCGTGATGCAGTCCCAGTAAAGGTCATCTTGTCGTTGCTGCAACTCACAGTATTGCCCCGTCGTTACGTCCGTCCCTTTAATCCTCCGAGTTGTGTGCACTGTCCACTGCATGTCCTTCCATTGTTTCGGCGTCCAAAGCAGTTTTAATGGTGGAAATGGATGAGTCGAACTGCAGTCGTTGCGCGGCTGCAGTTAGGCTCAGGGCCGGCCGTGGTAAAGCGATCTGAAAAAATGTTGAGAATGAGGTGGTCCACACATGGCCGTTGATTGGTGACGATGGAACACCCATCAAGATGAGACAGTTGATGGGTGGGACAGGCTGATCGCGCATACGACGAAAAGGTAGTGGTCAACGGGTGCTCGTGATATGAAGGAATAAGCCAAGCACAGTTTCGCCCGGTACCAGACACTAACGGAACAGCGACAATCACGATCGCGATCGGGATAACGTTTATTAAGTGGCGTTCACGTGGAAGCATGACAAGATTGGCAGAGACAAGTTAAGATACCGCAGCAATGGTGACGTGGCACATCAGAGACAGTTATCGGGCCGAACAGTGCAGATGTTGAAGTGGAATATGATACGAAGTTCCGGCCCGATCGGCCGAGCCAACTGATTATGCCCCAAAATACGAAGATCAGATATGGAATGGAATGGCACATGTGAAATGGCGAGTCGTGCGAGTAATGTCAAGTCAAGACAAGTGATGATGGCCGATGGATCTGTCCAGGGATGATGTGAGAAGGCCCGATCAGGCCCGATCGGCTGAAATCGGTGCGATCTGGTTACCCCGACAGGGGATGAAGGTCAGGAATATGGCCGAGTGGGCAAACAAAGTCGCTGTGATGATGATCCAGAGAGTTTTCGAAGTGATCTAGGGCTGATCGCCCTGATCACTACCCGATCACTCGGCTGATCGCTGTGCCGATCACGATCGGGGCTGATCAGCCCCAAACCGGCGTCCAGACGCAAAGGCAGATGAAGTTCTCAGTTAAGCCGGGTTGGATATGAAGTGAACAAGTGTCCGAGGGGCAGATCTCAAGTGTTTACCAAGTTGTTTATCGAAAGATCGGGATGGTTGAAGATCGTTATAGAAGTCCGACCGTGATCAGGGCAGAAGTGGTACAGATCAGTTTGAAGGTGCAGCCAAGATGGGTAAGGTGGTGCTATGCAACCGTGCGACGAAGTGAACAGGGTCGAAGTATAAATCAGGCACATGAGTTGGTGTATGGTACACTAGGTATAGGACATTGCATATATAATAACAGGTTTTGATTTTCCCCCTAAGCAAAGAGTCGCTCCGCCACGTGTTGCGGTCATTGGGAGCACAGGGTTAACTAGTCCCCTCTTGCTCAACTAATTCCCGGTTAAGACGCGCTAGACGCATTTTGGCTTACCGGAAGACCCCCGACGGGTTTGTTTAGGTGATCGAACCTCACCCCCACGCGCACGTGTTTGGAACACGTTATTAATAGGGAAACACTAAGGGCACCGCATAAAATTGATTTGGGCACCATATTCGGACTTAGCCGAAAATATAGTGTAAATATAAATGAAAAAGATGGACGCAATTATCTTCTTTAATACTTGTGCAAAAACTTATAGGAACGTTACCACTCGTTTCGATTGCAGCTATAATAGTACTTGTACTTATCTACTCATTCGATACCATCGTACAAGAATGTGTGTAATCATTGTTTCAGAAGAACACTTTAATTGGAAGAATAAATATGCTATAAATAGAGTAGGGATAGATAATCTACTATAACTTGTTTTTCTCTAAAATGCTTTCAATGATCCTTGTTTAGCATAATTAATTCATATTTGCTGAAGCAGGCATAGCCACCGAAAGCAATCTACTTTTTTGTCCGTTTTTAATTCCTGTTTAGCATATCTGCTATATTATCTAACATGTCATCTTAATCTATCTAATCTATTCTTTTATCTTTCCAACTAGCTTTATTAACACCTGAAAGCATTCCGTACGCAGCTAGCTTTCTGAGCATATTGCGATTTTTCGGGTGCAACATCTACGCGCCCTGTTAATTCACATCTATTTCTCACTCTGTTTTGCGCAGAATTTCTTGCCAGTTTTGTCAACTATGAGAATATTCAACTGCAAAGCTCGCCTGATGCAGATTGCAGTATTGATAGCTTAAAAAAGGAGGGACGGCATAAAAAAGATCAAATTCCAGTACTAGATAAACTAAGATTGACTGGTATAAAAACACATTTGCTAGAGATAGTTGGTTTTATTGTTAAACGTTTTTTAGCCTGCAACAACCAGAGAAATTGATAATTTGCTGCGAAAGTTAAAACCTTCTTCGACTTATTGTCAGCTTGACTATTTCTCGTCATGCAATTTAAGTAATTTTAACACGAACAGCATTTGTTTTGCTACATCGATGATCGAAGCAAACTATAAAACGGTGTCTACAGTACGAAGTCCTAACTGGTCTGTGGTGTGGGAACAAAGTACCACAGCGGTTGACAGCGTTAATTGGTCGTATGCAACCATGATAGCATTACAGTAGTGAATTTTTGGTAACTAAGTTTATAATATTTTTTAATAGACTCGCGTCCTCGTTTCTTTCAAACGCACATGTTGACATTATACGTCGAGAAGCTATAGTACAAGGTTTTGCGATAGAGTCAGTATGTCGTGAAATCAATTCGATTTAATTCGATTAAGTCCGAATATGGTGCCCAAATCAATTTTATGCGGTGCCCTTAGTGTTTCCCTATTAATATTGGAAAAGGTTTAGTGGAGATAACGTCTGTGGATTACTGTGGAGGATCGTGGTTTGATCACGTTTTCTTGGTTTCTTGTTATCTCTCTATCATTGGCTGGTCTGATCGGACGAACTTTCCCGATCAGTGCCTAGATACTGATTAAGTATCGACCCCAACCCGTTCTCCGGTGAAGATTCCACCGAGGACACCCCCGTCTCGAGAAGGTCAAAACCTCCGACCTGATCAAGATCATCGTTTTCGTCACGAGTCCACCTGAGTGAGTGTAACCACCCCGATAAAATGGGTACACAAGGTGAGATGAAGTTGAATATGGATCCTATCGCACATGACGGACCGGTCAGATGACCGGGAAGATCAGATCAGTCACCATAATGGTGATTCGTCTGATTCTGATGGCGATCAGGATCAACGGAGTACCCCCTCCGATAGTTGGTCGTCCGGGCCAGTGGGTATCCGGATTTCACCCAAGACTTCGGTCATGGATTTGGAAATCGTCTCCACCACATAGCGATCGTTTTGATATAGTGTTTGGCCGCCAAAACTACAGTCAGAAATCCGAATCAGCGCGAGCACAAACCCACCGATTCCAATGGGTTGCACGAGATCTTCGCCAACATGCAGCGCTGCTTGCTCTGCTTTTTTGTGTCTGCGTCGTCGACCAACTGGTAATTGCGGCACCAGATTTTGTTATCAGCATAGTAAAAAGTCATCACTCGGTCAATAATGGGTTTGCTCTTTGGATCATTTTTGGGTACCTCCCACGCTTGCTTAAACAATTTCTTAATCATTTGAAGAGGGTGCGTCATCAAAAGCCTTGTCAAACGTCATTAGTGGCCTTGAGCCTGCAAGTGCGTTGTCCGTCATCTTGAGCTCATCCATCGTATGCAGTAAATAGTAGAAAAAATAGCATAAAAACGAGTCAATTCGTATTTTAAAAAATGCAACAACTTGGACGATTATACGCACCATTCTATACGAGGATCTTGACGCTAGGGCCCATGCCGATGCGACTGATCCACATGTATAGGTCTTAATGCTTGCGAGCCTCTAAGGAGAGTGCTGTATTGCATCCCTTGATTTCTGCAATCTCGCTCACACTATGCAGCGTGCCTTTCGCGTCCAATTTAACCTCGCGCTTGTGATGTGGTAATAGCTTGCGAAAGTCATGCATCAAGTGCCGATAACGCGTCGTAATGCCACGTGACGAGAATACAAAGATTCGTTTTTTTGTTGATATATTTATTCCTTTCGCTGTAGCCAATTTCTACTTCTTGCTACCTTGGTCTGTTCACTAGCTTCATTCTCACGTCTTGGCTTCAGTAGCGCCATTATCGGCAAAAACAGTCAAAGTCTAAAATGACTGGAGCAAATGTCTAAAAAGACTTTTTTGTAAAATTTTTTAGTATGACCAATAAAAGTCAAATGAAAAATCTCCACGACCCTGGGGTAAGGAATAGTAAAAAGCACGGTACGGAATAGCCCCGCCCCATTCCGGGCTGTACGTGCAAAAACAACGATACGGTGTCATTTTAAATGATGGGTATCCGATTTAAGTGACTGATACCTTTTAACCACAAGTGCAATGGTCGCAGAAGATGTCACTGCTAGTAGCAATGCTAACAGGGGCGGTACATGAGGATATCATCTGGACAAACGCCTACCGCCAAAGTCTTATAGATTTGACAACCTGAAAAACTTGACACCTACATTTTCTCCTGTGCTTATGGTTAGCCAATCAAATCACAGAAATATTTTTATTTAACCGTTATTTGATCATAGAAAACAACGTACCCTGTTCTGAAATTTAAAATTGGAATCCCAAGACTAACCTCCACAGTTTCTCTGGCTAGCCGTTAGCACAGTAGAATTTGGTTTAGGTTATTCACAAATGTAGCAACGAGTAGCGTCAGATAATGGTCAAAAACTCAAAACAGACATGTGAGGGAATAATTTAAGAGCTCTTGAGTGCCGTATGACGTAGACACTGACGATTCTTGTGTTATGTGGTTCAAATTATGGATCAGACATATTCTAAACTCAATGTTCAAGGATCTATCCCTACCGCTTGCTGATGAAGCTTTGAATGAAATGTGCGTCGGAATCGAGAAGACAGGATACAACTTAGATGATACTACTAGTACTAATAATGCTATTTGGTCTCTCTCTCTCACAAAACAGCGATTTGAGTGGAATGACAATCGCACAACTGCCATGATTTCTTTCTGAACGAATTCGCAGAGCACCATGAGCATGTAGGACCAAAAATTACTCTTGTTGATAGGTTCTCGAACTTGATAGTTGACTGACTAGATGATAATTGGTGCGCAGAACGTTGGATTTATCTTCTGTCAATTGGCAACTGAACTCACTACGGAGCAGTTTTACACATTAGAAACTAATCTTCAGACCAGTCCTGGGCACAAAAATACAACTCTAGCAGCACAGTGACGGAAACTCAGGTATGACGGTTCCCGCTGCAAGAAGCAGTAGGACAGTATCGTGTGGCTACCAGAATTCTTCAGCTAGTACCAGAGCCGCAGGGAAAATGCATCGGGGCATCGGTAATGATCGATCCAGCTCGCGTCTACCAAGGCTGTAAACTCAGGTGACGGCACTTTGGTGGTTTATCATTTGGAGCTCTAGTTGCGATTATTATTGCTTTAGTCTTGGTGTGTCAATTTGAATGCTGTTTGCGTGGGAGATTAGCTATTATAGTATATCTGATCTTTTTCGTAATCTGCATGGCCTGTATTGATGACTTTTTTTCTTGCCTTGACATTTCATCGCGCTTTTAGGTAGCGTTGGTGTTAAATCATGTTGCCGTTTTTATCGTGTACAGACTTTATTTCTGACACCCCATCCAGTATTCGTACATTTTTTAAAAGAAAAAAGGAGTTGATTCGACGAGCAATTTGTGGACAAGGATCACTACACAAATCTAACAAAGATGCTAGAATCCACTACGGAATCAAGACAATTGAATCGACGTAATGGAGAGATGCACATTAGAATCAATCGACAGAAATCTACTTCGTGTTGCGTACTGAAGCAAGTTAAATACGCATGCGTGACTCGACGTTCCAATGAAGGCCAGTTATCATTTGTAAGTGTTTTCAGGTCTTCAATGACCTAAAAAAATCAACATCAGCACAAACGTTGAATAAAATTCAGGCAGAAGCGTCATATTGTTTCATACAGACCTACTCGACGGTTACATGTTGAACGGGTCAGTTGGTATACCAAAACCAATAGCAGCAGCTTCTTGAATTGACTCAATGCCTACGGAATGGGTGACCATCACCCGAAACTTCTTGTCCGTATTTGAGACAGCGTTCCACAAGTAAACAGCCGAAACACCGAGTACGAAAGTGTAGAAGATCGACCTGTACGTAGTCGATAGTTCTACACTATTTCCAGTCTTATTTCGGCAAGAACAAATTAATAACGGCAAGAACAAAAGCAAATTCGGCAAGAACAAATTTAATTCCGTTATTTCTTCTAAAAATAAGTAACTGCAACATATTATAAAACTGCATGTACAGTGCTAATCATAGAATTATAAACTTGTATCGGACACAATACACCAAACGATTGTTTTCTTCTCACTTGATTGAAAAATTGGCACTATTGCGTGGTACGACCCGACCAATTACAGTTCAATTCAAAAGTGCAGAGGAGCTACATTTAGTACAGAGTATCATCACGTCAAAGCCTGACCCGGAAGACAAATTGGCATTCCAGCACTCCGTTCCCTGGACAATCCGTGCAATGAAGAGTGTTGTGTATTGTAGAAGACCCGAAATTGGCTCGAAGGCTCTTTGGTCGAAGGATTTTTGCTACTTGGACATCAAATGGGCCACAAAGCTCGCGGAATCTGCGCACGGCATCGTTTCCGTGAACTTCAAGCGCTAAACACGGCGACGAGCACATGTACTTGAGCATCTCCTGAATGGATGAAGTGGTAGTCTAAAAAAAGTAGTTTGTCAACGATGAGCGTTCGTTCACATAAAACACAAAGATTTCGTACATGATATTGCCGCACAAGACCTCTGTAAATCTGGGAAGCTCTGCAGCCTCCTCTGTCTGCAAATGCACCAACTTCATCGCTGATACTTAAAACCCGATGCAATAATGGCATTCAGCAGCTCACCCACTCTAGCTTCGCGGAGAATTTGTGGACGAACGAGACAGAGGATGCAACTGTCCAAGACGGCTGTGGTCGGGGGATATCATTAAGAATCTTACCAGAACCAAAAGCTTATATCCCAGTGCTGCTTATCAGCACGCTATTACTGATTCAGCGGAGGTCAACTCGGCCTTGGCAACTTGGATCGCTTTCAAGGTTAAAAGTCGGACATCAATCACTACAGACACATCACAAAGCAGCGAGTCGAGATCGGTAGCGAGCTCAATGATCTTCAGTGCTCCTAAATGGGCCAGTTGGAATTGCACCATTCGAAGATCGCGAATGGTCAGACTGTTCTGCTCGATAACATGGATGATCCGTCCGATATGAAGGTAGTAATGACAATAAGAGCTATTGCTTCTCGCTCTTGAAGCGTTTGTCGTGTAAACTCATTTGCAGGCTCGAGGATCGTGAGTTGCCGAGAATACCTGAAACACAGAATGACAAGGCAAAGAAACTAAAGGAACAGGGATTGCGACGACACAGCTATTGCTAATGTTAGCTTACACAGTGATAGAAGATCCGATAGAGAGATCGTTGAGGCCGATAGAAGGGATGTAAATTCGCTTCAGGACGTTTTTCTCGTCTTCCGCTGTGCGTCCTCCTCGTCCCTTCGCAATAGGCATGCCATGCTTAACATGGCGGCGCACCCAGTCACGTGCAGTGTTATACTTTACGCCACATTCCCTTGCTATGCGTTCCCATTCGTATCCTCCTTGTCTTGCAGCCTCCAGCAGACGTAGTTTTATCTCAAGTGTGTGTGTGGCGAAGTGACTTAGAAATTAACGGACTAATGGGAGTGAACGCCCGCACCTGATTGATGGAAATGTCGTCCTTAGCTGGATGCCCGGATCGGCCGACAAGGGACGTGATCTGGTGGCCGCTGGATGTATCTACCAGCGGCAGGACGGCGCCAGGCCTGGAATCGGGCCAGATGGGTGTGGCCGAACACGTGGGTAGTTGGGCTAGCGGACCAGGCGAACGGGATGACCTCGGATGGTGGACAACCGAAGGGCGGATTGGTCGGAAGGTATGGGCGAAGGGTCCTGAAGGAGGTTGAGTTTCTTAGAGGACGGAGGAGGCACCAGGGTCGGACGTGGATATCCCAAGGAAGTGCTAACGCCAGCGGTCAAATGAGCTTAGATGGATGGCCATCCGGCCGATCCGGCTGGGTTCGGTGTACCGGCCGGGCCAGTAAACAAAAGAGCATCCGATCGGAGTTAACCGGGCTACTTCAGGTAAGACACATAACTGTCCAGCCGGGCTATTTGGGGTAGGTTACACAAAAGGGAGTATTGGACATAGGGATAAAAATCAGGATACGTTTCGCTTTCTTAGACACAAGTCGTTTTCATTGGTTCACAGCAGAGGGCTAACAAGGTCCCTCTTGCTGCTATTGGTTTGCCCGGGGAAGGTTAAAGTAACCCACCGGAAGTCCCCTGACCGGGAGTCGCGGCGTTGCGTATACTCACCTCAAGTCGCCCGTGTTTTGAACACGGTTATATCAAGTATTGGAAAGTGTGGTAACGTTTTGGCCTACTGTGGAAGATTGTGGAGTTATATTTGGATTCCCTATTACGTACACGTTTGGATTTACCCCTTTATTGTCATTGGTTTAGCTGGTCGATCGATTATTCTCGCTCCAGCCCCCGCAGTATACAAACTTCAAGTATACTGCCAATCGAGCTCCCCGGTGAAGATTTCCGCCCAGGAGCTACCCCTAGTCCTAACCCTCGTCTCCGTATTCAACGGACTTTACACTTTTCGCCCTAGGGTCTATCAAGAGAGCGCAACCGCCAGTGCTGACGGGTACACAAAGTTGAGCTTTTAACATGGACCATCCAAGTCGTCACGACCAAAGTGATGGAAGTGACCGATCCAGCCGGCCGGATGCCGGAACGGATCATGACTCGGATGGACGGAGTACCCCCTCCGACATTCACTCATCTGGGCCCCCCGTGGGTGTTCTCATCTCAGGAAGAATTTCTGAGAGCGACTACACCACATTTCCGTACCTCTATTTCTGAAAAAGCACAAGCAACTTGTAAAATCTCAGCGAAAAAAACTTATAGTCAACCATTGTTTTGGACAGACTCATGGTTACACAAAAGTTGAAGTAACGTAAAATAGCAGTTTATTGCCGACATCGGAAAATTGCCGTCTCATTGGTCCTAGCCAATCATTCCGGAAATAGGTGGTGTGATGGATATCATTGGCTGATAAAATTTTACAGCAGTTTCCTGCCAGATGAATTGGACAGTTTGTTCATAATATTTGTATACTGCTATTGAGAAGGAACTATTTTGGGTAAGCTCAATACAGTGCAAAATAGTCTTGCACACGGAATGAATACACTTATTGGCGGCTATTTTAACCAATACTACGTGGAAGAAAGTATAAATCCGAAAGCCACGACGCAAAGTGGCGCAGCCTTATCTGGGCTGAAGAAGATCAATGCTCATCATAGTAGAGACCAATGTACCACCCCTTCAGGGACAAAAAGAGACTGGCAATAAATTGATGGCAAGGTGTTTCATGCATAAATTTTATCGAAACGATGTTGATTTTAAACATAAATAATTAGTAAAACTGACCTGTGGATTAGATAGGGCTTGGTTTAATCTTCTTGTTGTATTTTTTACATGCGCTCAAATCGAATTTCTACCTATACTACGGGGGTTTTACTTAGCAGTCCAAAAGTCAGCAATTAACAGCTGTTTTACGTTAGTACCGTATATCATCCCCCCATAGATGGAGTTTCTATATCTAGACCACTCGAATTTTCTTGGGTTTGCGCTATGTAACTTACATGTAATCGAATTACTGATATTATTATATTATCTAATAAATCCTATAAAAAGGATTTTACACTTATTGATAAAGATGCTTTAGATTACCGTACTTCACAAAAAAAAACACCACTCAACATAATCACAATTTCAGGGTTTTCTACCACCTCTTAATATTAAGGTGACTTTTCATTAACAATAAAATCACAAAATCACCAAACGGTTGGTACGAAAAAAATCACCACGGAGTCCACACTCTATATTTTACTTCGAAGTATATCATGAAGAGATTTTTGCTGCTCAATCCTTCCAATCAGAGCTGAGTGGAAGCACACGAACGCAGGCAATGTCTAACTCTCTGCTTAACAAATAACCGTTAAAGATGACTACGATAAACTGTATGAAAAATACTTCAAGTAGCTCTCATTTTCTGTACATACTTTGCCCTCGATACTGTCATTCCTTCTAAACAGTTTCTCAGCACTCTCACATGTTACCGTGCTCTTCAAACTGCCATCCCTTCTCAACAGTTTCTCAGCGTTCTTAGATGTTGCAGTGCTCTTCAAAATACCATCCCTTCTCAACAGTTTCTCAGCGCTCTCAAATGTTACAGTAGTCTTCAAACTCTAAATCCTTGTCATCAGTTTTCCTGCCTCTCCTTTGATCGTGGCTGATTCGGCTGCGCAATAGCAAAGCATATTTTTCGTTCCATTCCACCGCCAATGACGCTGACTGGCCCTTGCGAAACTTATTTATAGTGAGTGCCGTACTCCATTTTCAAGAATGAATGTAATTATTACAAATAGTGAAATGTGATTACCGGTAGAGGATAAGAGCAAATGTTGCGCCCAATTTGTGGCGAATACTCTTAAAATGCTTGATAATTACGTTGCACAGTTTTGATGATGCTCTTTACGATTTTGAAAAGGTGCCCAAAAAACTTAACAAAAAAAATTACAATTTTGGTTGACCACCTTTAATGTTAACCAAATCACCTTTTTGAAGACGGCCAGGTATTTTATTTTGTGAACGGTAAGTTATTTATTTTGCAATATTTAAATTCAGTTATTATGTATAAGGAACAACATCTGTAAAGACTGGATACCGAAAGTAGGTGCTCATAATCGAGCATTTCATTGGAGTCAAAGGTAGCAATTGGCACCTCACACCCAAGTCGAATGAATTTGCGCAATGCGTATTCAACTCGCTCCCTGAGCGATCATTTTGGCGACTAATGCGTATGTCACGCGAGAGTTTCGTCTGTGTAACGAAAGCAATTGCCGCGCATCCCAATTTTCACAATCGAAGCAACAATCAACAGCAGCCTGTGAGGCCCCAACTCACTGTGACACTGGACCGCCTCGGCAACTACGGCAACGGAATCTAGATTGGTAGAACAGGGGGGTCAGTTGGTGTACTGTCTGTATGTACACGACTCAAGTGGTCATCGCGATTGAGTCTATGACGTACAGATTTGTTTAATGGCCGAGCCAAACGAGCTTCAAGCAACTGCGCGGAGATTGGCGAAATATGACTTCCGGGAATGCGTTGGTTTATTGACGAAACAATAATCCCTCTCGCTCAAAGGTCAAGCAAGGATAGGCGGTGCTAGTTTAATAGAAAGCAACGATACCGTCTTAACGTCTAGGTTGTTTGTGACGATTAACGCGAAACCCTCTGCTTTTACAGTGAATTGATGAGCTCCAGCGGTGATTGCACGGTATATCGTGAGTTGGTGCTCGCTCAAGACCCGTTAAAGCATCTCTTCTTTGACGCTGGACAAGTGTTGCTGGCTGATTCTGAGTATTCTGTTGACCATGAATTTGGCGCCATAGTCCCCTCGTAGAAGTCAAAAATACATGCGTTGCCCACGCGGGATCGTGAATGAGCACACAATTGGTGTTTTGAGGAGCAGATGGAGCTCTTTACGTGGACTTCGTATTCAGCTCAACGTCGACAAAGATATGGCGCGTGCTCTCACATAGATGACAGTCTGAGTTATCCTCCATAATATTTTTGTCAAACAGCGCGATGATTGTACTGAGGCAGATCGATTAGGCCAAAGCGACAGCAGTGACAATGAAGACGAACACGATGGTGAAGACGCTGATGACCAAGACAACTACGTTTGACGCTGGCGGGTCAAACGAATTGCAGTTGATAGATGTTGGCAGCCAGGAGGTATTCTATGGTATAATCAACAAAACCAACAGATCCATGCCTAGGTGATGGAACAAGTCAATACACAACAAGAGTCTCATCTTCGTGTAGAAATATATCATCAAGGCAAATATGATTACACTTCACTTCAACTTCAGTAGCAACTGTAGCGCGTTTGTCAGCTAGATTATACCTCGAGTTTTGGACATGCCTCTCGATTTTCGTTGATTTTAGTTTTCTATCTTTCTCCTTTTTAATTCAGAAGTCGAGAGGCAGCGACGATTTGAAGCCTAAGGAAGGCTTAAATGCCGAGACTCAGATCGGCAGGAAAGAACGGTCGAATGGAGCAGTTCCGGAGCACGGAAGTGAATCGGAACCAACTAAACAGGTTTCCAAGAAAGTAAAGGATCGCAAGGATAAAAAAATTACACAAGAGAAACAGGCTGCAATTTTTTCCACAAGAAAAATTGCGCGCTGCTAATGATGGAGGGGAAGGCGAAAACATATATTAACGGTATTTTGGAACAAGTGGAGAGGGAGGAAGGACCGATCGTGCTTTCAGAACCCATCGACAAGGCTGAGACGACAGTTTTGGATCTGGGGTCACTCCAAGATGTTATGCGACTGCTCGACCTAAACCCGGTGCTAACACCAGCTACAGGCAATTGCCAAGTGTATGCTGTATGTCAGGCCCTAACCTGTTCAGCGTTACAAGACGAAAACGTTCAGATCTTGGAGGCTTTGGCGAAGCAATTAAAGGAAGGTTGCCTGACTCGGGCGCTAATGGACTTTGATGTGAAGTTTCCCCTCGGAGTGCGAAAGCCGACACTAATCGAATTAGGCAGAGGATATCCAAGAATTTCACCTAAGGAGACAAAGTAGTTATTTCAGAAATATCTTCAGGAATTTGCAGAGAGTGGATCTAGCATCACAGTGAGCATACCGGAATCAGCCTGGGGTAGTAACGATACGCTCATGACAATGAGTACCTTGCTACAAAGGGACATATATGTCTTAAGTCAGGCTCCTGGAACCAAAGTACCGGGAGTGCTATACGTTACACCATAAACCAGGAGTTTCCGATCGAAGAGTTACCAGATGAGCGGGGAATATCCCATCATGGTGCAAGTCTTTTATAAAAAAATGAGAGCGTATCTAAGTTCAGGGACCACAGGGGACCAGGAAGTGAAGATGCCGCTTATCTTGCATTATGGTGGTCAACACTATTCAGAGATTTTAAGTGGAATACGTAGACATCAAGAAGAAGATATTGATATGGATCAGAGTAGTGAAGATGAAGATTTCGATGATGAAAAGGACGTACTGGCCCAGTCAGGTCAGAGTGGAGATGAATACGAAACAAAACTGCCCCTACAGCACCATGGAGAGCAACTGGGTGAGCGACAGGGATTGAAAAGTACTGGATCTCGTGTTCACTCGCAAGAGCTGGCTGTATGTGGCGAAAATACTTTGGCTAATTATGGGAGTAAATCACCGTGGAATCTGGAGGATTGGGACGAAAATTTTGACGACATTTTGCGACGATTAGACGGGCCTACGATACATCACGGCCTGAAGTGTGAAATAAATTAGATAATTATGACTAAGGATCCGCGTATGTGTGAGATTTTGCATTTTCTTTGGATACGGTTAGTAAACTGTCACTACAAGAACATGAGAATATGTTGCAGGCTGATATGTCCAACCCTGTTACTTGCATTTGGTTTCTACAGAAGTACCAAATATCGGAGTCGATTCTCAATCAATGGTTCCAAAAGGTGTGTTGGGAAAACCAACCGGAACCTGAATGTTTGTTGATTTCGGATAGTTCTGCATCTGGATCAGAATATAAAGACATAGATTTGTCGGCGAGTTCTCCAGAAACAGTGGATTCAGGGGAAGGAGATAGCCCCAGTTCCAAACGGATCTGTCGTCGAGAGGTAGATGATGAGGAATCTCAACCAATGGAAATCGTTCCCGTTGCACGGGAATTAATGGATGATTTTTCGACATGTGAACCAGGAAATCTGGATAGGAACATTACGTTGGAAGACTTAAAGAGGCGTGGCATCGTTTACTACCAAATTGGGAGGAACAGACAGGCATTCCTTTCCCGCTTGTCAGTTCAACAAAGAATTTATGGGTCAAAGCGGCTCACTTGGAAGCAAATAGGCTTTTGCACTTACTCAAAGACGTACCCGGATCATAAGACTGCATACATTCGAGTGTACTAGTCGAACTGACAAAAAGTTGGCGGGAGCGGTGTTGGATAGCTGTGGTGGGAGCAGGTATGCGGGATGGACTTGTCGACATACTAGTTCATTGGTTCAAGTCTTGAGAGCAACGTTTTCACGTAGTGACGGGCTCTGTTCAATGAACGGCGATCATGAATAGCTCGCAGGAATGGATGCGGTTGTGGAAGGCACAATATTCGTTCTCAAATTGCTTGCACCGAGACAAGTTATACTACTGGCTACTGTTTTAATTTGCTCCCTTATTTTCGCGGAACAGCTGGCGGCAATAGTGGGTGTTGATTACCACCCAGCAGACACAATTTTGAGTTTGTTGCAAGAGACATTGGAACTATGAAACGATTATGCAACGAAGGTCATGCCGATCGAAAAAGGAGAGCCTTAAGCATGGAAGGAGATGTTTGACTTTATACAGTCTAATAGATAGGACGAGCCTCAGTGGATCGGAAAGGGACCTCGAGGTCCCTGGTCAGTACTATTGGCACCGACAAGAGTTTGTTTTCGAACCATTCATATTATTATATGAATTGTTTGGACATTTATACCAAGCATCGGTTACTAAAGGATATGGAATTTATGCCGTCAGGTACTATCGCTACGGATAATCATCGACATTTAACTCAAACGTTCCTAAGTCAAAATGTTCGGGGGTTTGCGCATAAAGATGTTCTAGCCTGGATGTCTGCGTGGAGACAAGGTTGCCCCAGATACCCAGCTCAAGCTATTTTGCTTCAGGAGACGCACATCGCGTCGACTGAGGAACGTGCTGAAGTACCTCGTCAGTGGGCATCATTTTGGGGTAAGAAAGGAAACAACAGAACGTTATCATACTGGAGTCTGTACCCTAAAAACAAGGGGGTGTAGCTATTCTGGTGTGCCCAGAGATAGCGGATCAAATTGTCCCTTGGAAGATCGAAGTCTGGTCACATAGATTGCTGATGGTTAAGTGGAATAACAGTGTGATTATGAATATTTATGGACCTTCAAGTGACTCCAAGAGGCGCGAATTGCTTTGGTGAATTACGACAATTATTTATGTGTAAACCTAAAAACTGTTTCCTGGGAGGGAAGTTCAACTGTGTGGATACCCCGCTTTAGACAGATTAGGAGGCACGAGATCGACTCGTCCAGAAAGAACCGCATTAGCGCGGTTGGTGGCGGACTGGAAGCTGTGTGATGCCAGACTTTTGATGACGTCTCCAATGGGAGAGTCGCAGTTGGAGCCGTCGGAACATTTTACTTATTGGCGGGTAAATCAAGCAAGTCGGTTAGACCGCTTCTACGTGTCTGAATTGGTAGAATTGGGTGGTATGGGTAGAGATAGAAACCCCACCAGTTTACTCTTGCCTAAAAGACCCAAGTGTATCTAGAATGATGATGGCTCATCGGAGAATGTCATATCCGTTTCCGGGATTGAATCAGGATACAGTTCAAAGTTTGATTCTTGAGACGCTATCGAGGAGGTCTAGAGTCAAAGGTGCTACCAGAAGCTGGGATCGATGGATAGAACTATGTCGGGATGTGCTTTATAGTGTGTGGAAAAAGGTCGCCCGCCGTCGAAAGCGGAGAGTACATCATCTTCAACGTGCAGTCAGGGATAATGCATCAATTCGGAAACATATAGTTCTGTCGATATCAGACTCTTTGGAAAAAGAACGCTCTTTTCGGCGAGGA
Organism: Sclerospora graminicola; assembly: GCA_001887855.2. NCBI lineage: Eukaryota > Oomycota > Peronosporomycetes > Peronosporales > Peronosporaceae > Sclerospora > Sclerospora graminicola. The sequence continues at coordinate 20,420 of MIQA02024120.1, forward strand.
GCCAGGTTACATCGCTCAGCAGCTGATGTGAGTTGGTTGTTTAAGCGAGCGTCAGTGTGGGAACGAGACCAGACGGTTTCTCAGATTGTCGCATCAATAGGACCACCTCTTGCTGAGTCTTTATCTATACCGGATAAAATTGCGGCTACATGGAAACAGATTTTAAGTCACAGTCATATAATTGTTGAAAGCAGAAATTTACCGAGGACGTACAGCATTTCATGTGGATTCCAGAGGAACGAAAAAAGACGGAATCTCAAAATTTGGATTTATTGGCAGAAATCATGGAATAGGATCTGGAATGGGCGATTAAGAACATTGACCGACGAAAAGTAGCGGGGCAGGACGGCCTTAGGAATAATTTTTATAAGGATTTTGCTACGGTTCTAGAGGGATGTCACTGTTGATGTCGCTGACCAGTGGACTGTCCAGTACGCTGACTGCGTAGCGCCGGCCGTGGCGCCATACACTCGTGGGTATAGTGGTCCATTTTCGCGCATCGATTGCAGCGAAGATATTTCTTGTTCTTCGGTTGGATCGAGATCGGGGCAACTGCAACCGATAGGTCCATCGGTTCTGGACCTCCTCCGCCCGCTCTCTGGCGCGGGTTTTGGTGTCGTGGGACGAAGAGTGAACTTCGTCTGTTCAAAAATTGGTTAACATGCTGCGTCGGCGGCATGTTCGAGCCCCCAACTCAAATTTTTAACGATATTTTGCGTGGGGGGAAGCCCCCAAAGTCATTTTTGAAGGCAGTGGTTATACCTTTACGAAAGAAAGGGGATTCCAGTAATCCCTGGATTATCGCCCCATTTCGTTGTTGACAACTGGCTATAAATTGTTTGCCAAATTTTGGCGCGGAGATTGCAGAATTTTTTTGGGCCAGCTGATAGGAGAGACCCAACAAGGTTTTGTCGCGGGGCGTCAGATGGACAAAGCAGTGATCCTAATGAAAGCGACTTTTGAAACATTTAAGTTAAGACGAAACGTATCGGCGGCACATAGTGCTGGTGTTTTATTCATAGATTTAAGTAAGGCGTATGACACTGTAGATAAGAAGTATCTATTCACGGTGTTAAGATTGTTTGGGTTCTCGGCTCAGTTTGTGGGTTTGATGGATAAGCTTCACGCTGGAACAACAGTAGAATTTCTTGTGAACAATCAATTTTCGGATCCTATTCAGGTCAAGTCAGACATTAGGCAAGGGTATCCTTTGGAACCTCTTCTATTCATCCTAGCAGTCGAACCTCTGGCCCTGGCGTTACTTCAGGAGACGAGATTAGCAGGGATTCAACCTTTGAAAAGGGACGAGTCTCTACAGCGCTGTTTTTCGGCCTTTGTGGACGATTCGACAGTGTTTCTCAGGCACGCGGAGCAGATTCCGGTAGCTTTAGAGGTTGTCCGACGCTTAAGAGATTTAGCAGGACTGAGAATTCAACCAGCAAAAAGTAAATTTGTGTTTTTAAATTCGCTGTATGTACATGAAAAGTGGTACACCTTACCGGTTTTACCAGAAGGCGATACAAATCGGTATTTCGGGTATTACTTTGGGTGAGCAGACTTGAAAACAGTTAAGTGGGCGCTGGGAGTGAGGAATGTGCGCCGTCAGCTTGCAACAGCGACAGAATGCGGGACGTCTTTCATGGAGATGGTACAGTTATTCAATGTTATTGCAATACCCTCCATTCTGTTTACTGCACGAATGTTTGAACCCCCTGCAGAGGTCCTCCAAGAGTTAGTACATATATAGAAGTCGTTTCTTTGGCATAACAGAACGAAAGGGGAGCGTGGTATACATAAAATTTTGCCTATTTTACTGTTTACTTCACATGCGGCTGGAGGCGTCGGGCTTATTTCAATCCCAGTTGCAATTAAGGCCCAGAGGCTGAAGTTGGCCTGTCAGTTATTAATTGCTGTACGAGACTTCTACCAACAAGCGTGGATAGACCTGGTGGGAGTCGGACCGGTATCTTCAGCGGGGCAAGCATTTACTCCGGTCAAAGGTTATCGAGTCTGCCAAGCCGGGAAGGCAGTAGAACCCGGCATGGCGAAAGGCTTAAAAAGAGCAGTGATGGAGTGGATAGGCCCGAAACATATTGACAGCGAGAAGTTAGAACGGTATACTATGACTGTATTGCCTCATGCGGTGGCGATAATGGAAGCAAGACTGGGGATGAAAGGGATGAGTCTTTCTCCGGATGAGCGGTTTATTATCACGGTGGACGTAGATGCATATCCGTATCATGAGATCTTACCTGATTCGTTCGTGCCATTTTTGGGGACTTATTGCTGGGCTTCAAACCCTTGGATTAGAGAGGAGCGGGCTATGGAGTTAGTCCCACGGAAATATGACCGGATACCAAAGCTAACTATTCGTGAATTACGAATATTACGCCTAACGGCAACTACGTATATGTGGCAGGTTATAGGAGTCCAAGGCAAATCGCATACATGAGCCGAAATTGGCAGGTGGCTGTGTGCCGTGATTTTGGCGTCACCTATAGTGGCGGTCGGCCACTATATTGGGGAAACCCCGAAAATTTCCTTATGTCGAGGGCTGGCCTCATTCGATGAGTTCACATGGGAACTGGAGGCGCCGGGGCAGATACGTGGGCACGGGAGAGCAAAGTGCGACCAAGTTCAACTTAAGCAACAATCTGACGGCATCATATGGAAGGTAATGGCTAGTGTAATGGGGTGCCATTACATAAGTGATATTTAAGTTGAAATATCACAGTTCAATTTCAGACTAATGTCTGAATGCGAATATTGGATTATAAGTTGTTATAATCCACCTTGAGAACAGATTCTGATACAATTATCGAATCTAACAAGTAATCTAATGATAAAGATATCATTTAGATCAGCTTTATACTACATGTTTGTATGATTAGTTTAGATTTAATTATAGTTATTAATTCTAAACCACTCATAACATATTCACTCTTAAACTTACCTTCTTCTAGACACGTGGCCTTAGGTTGATATATATTTAATATATATAGACTTAAGTGATTAATCAAAAGGTTAACTAATCTACCCTAAAGTTTATCTTAGGTAAACTGAGGAGGACCAAATTACATTTGGTCCTATAAAATTGCACGCTTCCTCACAGTGTAAGCCAGTAACAGCTAGCCTGTTAGCACTTAGTGATCCTCTAAACGACCACTGTTGACGCGTTCCGCTAGTTAACTAGCGGAACGAAGGTTTAAGAGCCGATGGCAGTCATGGCGATGGCCAGCGATCGTGAGCGTGAGCGACAGCTCGCGCATGATTTAGTTGGGGAAAACTTCCCTAACTGGTCACAGAGTACTTGACCACTGATAGAGATGATCCGGACCATAGGGCCCAAGATCATCTCTCTCCTCCGAGTAAAACTCCGGAGGAAGCCTTGGATACGGTTACCCGTTTTAAGAGGATGTATGTTGATCCTCAGGTGCGTTCCGCAATACTGCGGTCGCAACAAACAACGCCCACATCTATTGCGAGAGTTGAAGTGGTAAAGGCGCAGATTCCGCCCTTTACCGGCGAAGGGGGTGAACCCCTTCGTAGATGGTTCGCAGAGGTGGAAGATGCCCCCTCTGCGCAAAAGATTGTGGACCCACGTTCACAAGCTTATTTCGCCACCACATGCCTATGCGGTCGCGCCAAGGCATGGGCGATGAGCCGCAGAGCCACTGATGGCTCTGCGTTCCTGACGTATCAGGATTTAAAAGCTGAGCTGAAGCTCAAATTCGAAGCTCCAGAAAT
>MIQA02024121.1:0-18920 GCA_001887855.2 Sclerospora graminicola
TGTGGTGTAGTCGCTCTCAGAAAATCTTCCTGAGACGCGAACACCCGCGGGGGTCCCAGACGACTGACTACCGGAGGGGGTACTCCGTCCATCCGAGTCATGATCCGATCCGGCTTGAGGCCGGCTGGATCGGTCGCTTCCATCCGCTTGATCGCGACTGCTCGAATGTTGCATGTTAAAAGCTTACCTTGTGTACCCGTCAGTACTGGGTGGTTAGCTCTCTTGATGGACCCTAGGGCGAAAAGTGTAAACTCGTCCAATAGGGAGATGAAGTGTAGGACTAGGGTAGCTCCTGGGCGGAAATCGTCACCGGGGAGCTCGTTGGGTAATATACTTGAACTTTGTATAGTGCCGGCTGGGCCGAGAATAGTCGATCGGCCAGCTAAACCAATATGACACTTGAAGTTTGTATAGTACCGGCTGGACCGAGAATAATCGATCGGCCAGCTAAACCAATAACAATGAAGGGCGAATCCAAATGTGTAAGCGAGACGGATACAACTCCACACTCTTCCACAGAAGGCCAAATGTCACCACTTCCCAATAATTAATACCGTGTTCAAAACACGGGCGACTTGAGGTGAGTATACGAAGTCGCCGCGACTCCCGGTCAGGGGACTTCCGGTGGGTTAACTTAACCTTCCCCGGACAAAACAATAACAGCAAGAGGGGACCTTGTTAGCCCTCTGCCGTGAACCAATAAAAGCGACTTGTGTCTAAGAAAGCGAAACGTATACTGATTTATCCTATGTCCAATACTCACTTTGTGTAACCTACCTCAACAACACGTCTGACCAGTCATGTACCTTACCCAACGCACCCCGGCTAACTCCGAATCTGTGTACCGGTACGGCCGGTACACCAACCCCAAATGGTACCAGCCCGGCCGGTACACTGGACCCATATGGTACCAGTCCAAATGGTACATTGTACCCGGCCGGCTCAGCCGGATAGCCACCCATCCGCGCCCCTCGGCCGCTGACGCTAGCAGTCCCTTGACAGTCTCTCCTACGATCCCGGTGCATACTCCTTCCGCTAGAACAATACTCTTCTCTCAGGCTCCCTTCATTCCATCCTCACGAACAGTCCGCCATCTTGGCCGTCCTCTATCCGCGCCTCGGCCGTCAAACATCCATAATCCTTCCGTCTGCTCAGCCCGCTTATCCGACTATCTTCGCCCCTGGTCAGGCCCGCCGACTTGATTTCCGGCTAGGCACCGCCCGACCGCCTACAAGGGTGCCGGGCAATCCCAAATTGCATCTTATTACTGGCCGGTCCGGGCATCCGGCTTAGGGTGGCATTTCAGCCAATCCGATGCGGGCATCCATCATCATTAGTCCGTTAACTTCTGGAGCACTTCACCACATGACCGCAACACGTGGCGGAGCGACTCTTTGCTTAGGGGGAAAATCAAAACTTGTTATTATATATGCAATGTCCTATACCTGTGTACCGTACACCAACTCATGCCTGACTTATACTTCGAACATATTTACTTCGTCGCACGGTTGCGTAGCACCACCTTGCCCATCCTAGCTGCACCTTCAAGCTGATCTGTACCACTTCTGCCCTGATCACGACCCGACTCCTGTAAAGATCTTCAACCCATCCCGATCTTCGATAAACGACTTGGAAACCACTTGAGATCTGCCCTTCTGATACTTGTTCACTTCATATCCAGCCCGACTTGACTGAGAACTTCAACCGCTTTCGCTTCTGGATGCCGATCAGAGGCTGATCAGCCCCGATCACGATCGGCATAGTGATCAGCCGAGTGATCAGGCAGTGATCAGGGCGATCAGCCCGGGAACTCTCTGGGTCACCATCACCACGACTTCATTCATCTGCTCAGCCATACTTCCGACCTTCATACCCCGTCAGGGCAACCATATCACACTGATCTCGGCTGATCGGGCCTAATCGGGCCTTGTCACGTCATCCTCGGATAAATCCATCGGTCATCATTACTCACACAGCTCGCTATTCCACATGCCCCATTTCATTTCACATCTGATCTTCATATCTTGAGCATAATCAGTTGGCTCGGCCGATCAGGCCGAAACTTCGTGTCATGATCAACTTCAACAACTACACCGTTCATAGATCGGCTAGATGGCTGTCCCTAACACGTCATGTCAACAGTTGCTCACCTCGTTTTACATCCACGGGTACTCCACTTAGTAATTGTGACAACGATCGTGATCGTGATCTCCATCATTCCATCAGTGTCTGGGACTGGGCGTAATGACAGTACTTGGCTGATTTCTTCACATCGTGAATACCCGTTGTCCGCCACCTTTTCATCGTAAATGCGATCGGCCTTTCCCACCCATCAACCGTCATATGTTGATGGGTGTTCCATCGTCACCAATCAACGGCCATGTGTGGTTCACTTCGTTCTCAATATTTTCCGATCACTTTACCACAATCTCGTGCCTGACACGAAGAACTGTGTCACGCGGCAATGGCCATTGCCGTGTGACCAAGTTAAAGCAATCGACGAGTTCTTTGAAACTCGTCGCAAGGCGGGACATGTGCGGGAGTCTACCTCACCGCACTCCAGTCCCACCTTTTGCGTTAAGAAATCCACTGGTGGGTGGAGGATCGTTCATGCTTTCAATAAGCTGAACGCAGCCACGGTACCGGCGCAGACGCCGATACCGCGGAAAGATGTCATCATAGATGGCATGAGCGGGAGCACCGTGTTCAGTGCTCTCGATTTGAGGGATGGGTTTTACCAAATCCTCATGCGTGAGAAGGATATCCCTCTCACGGCTGTAAGCACTCCAAGAGGTATGCTTTGGGAGTGGCTTGTTATGCCACAGGGGCTTCGCAATGCCCCCTTCCACTTTCAATAGATGCGTCACACATCTATTGCGCCCGGTGCGAGAATTCGCACCGAGCTATTTTGACGACGTGTTCATCCACAGTAAGGCTGAACATGGTAAGACTGATGTAGACGTTCATAAAGAACATCTACGTCAGGTACTAGAGCTTATGCGCAAGCACAAGCTCTATGCAAATTTGAAGAAGTGCACCTTTGGTGCACCTGAGATACCCGTTCTTGGCTGCTTTGTAGGCAAGAACGGAGTGCGCCCCGATCCAGAAATGATCAGGGTGATCGTTGAATGGCCTACGCCAAACAACGTCAAGGAACTTCGAAAGTTCCTTGGGTTGGCGCCATATTTGCACAAATATTCGTGCAATTATGCCGGTTTAAGCCGACCTCTTTCTCAATTACTTAAGAAAGATGTCGAATGGCACTGGGTATCCCAGTGCCAAGATGCATTTGATGCAGTCAAGCGTAGCTTGACTGAAGCTCCCGTCTTGGCAATAGCCGATAACGAGCGACCGTTTCACGTCGTTTGCGACGCGAGCGATTTCGCCATCGGCTGCGCCTTGATGCAGCGCGATCACGATGATCGTGATCGCGTGATTTACTATCAATCGCGTCAGTTGCGCCCAGCCGAGCGCAACTATCCAGTGCATGACAAGGAACCCCTTGCCATGAAATATGCACTGGCAAAGTTTCGGATCTATCTCTTAGGAGATAGACCGTTTGTGGTTTACACGGGCCATGCGTCGTTACGCACGGCCGTGAATTCACCACACATCTCTCAAAGAATGGCACGTTGGCTGTCATTCTTTGCTGAATACAACTTCACGGTTGAATACAAACCGGGAACGTTGAACGTGATAGCAGATGCGCTATCACGACGCCCCGATTACGAGACGAAACCATCTGTAACGGAGGCAACCAGTGCAAACGCAATACGTTGCACTGCTCTGTCGTCGTCACTTGTACGACAGGTACGTCATGCGTACGAAACAGACGAGGAAACTCGTCTGCGGATTGATAACCTAAGTGATCAATCTGATCGGAAGTGCAAGGAACTTCCAGAGTTTCTTCGCGCTTGCGTGCATCGTTATCGATTGCACGATGATCTGTTGCTTTATAGCACAGACCAACAAGATGTTAGTCGCATCGTCGTTCCAAACGACGATGATCTCAAACATCAAATTTTGTCTGAGTACCATGATGCACCGATTTCGGGGCATCAAGGTCGAGAGAAGACGTATGCTTCTCTCGCACGCGTTTCTACTGGCGTAACCAGTTTAAATGGGTACGCAAGTATGTACGCGCTTGCGAGATATGCCAGCGCGTCAAGCCTGCGCACTCAGCGCATGCTCCACTCCAATCACTGCCGGTTCCGACAGAGTGTTGGAAGTCCATTTCCATGGATTTTATCTTTGGTCTTCCGGCTGATCACAGTCGGAAAACAGGAATAGTGGTCTTTGTAGACCGCTTCAGCAAGATGGTTTATCTTGCTGCAGTGTCAGCGAATGTCACCGCTGCGCAAACGGCGCGGATATTCGTTGACACGGTATTCCGTTTACACGGAATGCCGGAAAGCATAATCTCGGATCGTGATCCGAGATTCACAGGACGTTTCTGGCAAGAAACGTTCTTGTTACTAGGCACGCAGTTGAAGATATCAACCGCGGACCATCCGGAAACGGATGGACAGACTGAACGCGTTAATCGCGTTCTCGGAGACATGCTGCGTTCATACGCGCATGCTTTCGAGCAGTGGAGTGACTATTTGCCACTCACTGAGTTTGCAATAAATAACTCGGTGCATGCTTCTACTAAGCATACACCGTTCTACGTGAATGCCTTAAGGCATCCACGAACCCCAGCTTTACTTGGCGGTACGCCAAATCTAAGTGGGGGAGGGACCCGCTCAAATTTTGAGCGAGTCGATGCGCAAGTTGCAGCCGCAACTTGCGAAGAGACTGACGAGTCTTCTACTGTTAACACAGTAGAAACTCAAGCAGCTTCAGATACTGAAGCTGCTTATGCGGAATATGTGTCTGCAGCAATGGCTGCAGACAATGAAAACAACCCATCTACTGCTAATAAAGCAGTAGATGAATTCGTATTACAGCGCCAAGCTGTAATACGCTATGTAAAAGATGCACTTGCTTCCGCTTTTGACAAGCAGAAGCAAAATGCAGATAAAAACGGAAGGAAAAACACAAATTCCTTTCAAAAAGGTGAATTAGTTATGTTATCTACAACTAATTTGCCTACACATGCAATCAGCAACTTCCCTACACGGAAGTTGCTGCCTAAGTTCATTGGACCCTTTAAGGTCCAAAGTGTTAAGGGGAATGCGTACACTTTAGACATTCCCGCGGCCATGCGCCTTCATCCAACGTTTTACGTTGGGAGGATCAAGCCGTACCGATCGTCTACGTCTTCGGACGAGACGCATCGCCACGGCGAATGCCGTGCTTCTTCAAGTCTCCCAAGAGAGACTTGTAATCGGTCTCCAACCGATTGTGAGAAGTCTGGAGAGTTTCCATCCCCGACTTTAGTCGATCAATCTCGACCAGCAGAAGATCATTCTTCTGCTGCATCACGAGATGCGCGTTCAGAATGTCGCGAATCTCGTCTCGATGAGAACGATAAGTTTTCATCGAGTGGCACATGTCCTCGCTCAAGGCGTTACAGTGCCTCTCAAGCTTGCGGAGCTGGTAACCATGCTCCGCAACAACAACGCCGAGGGAATTATCAACCCCCGCCGCCCCTGATTGACAGTCAGGGGAACAAGCGTTACATTCTCGAGCGCTTACTATCGAAGCGCTCGGTTCCCTATAAGAAGGGGCAGCGTACCGAGTACCTGGTACGCTGGTTGGGATATTCCCAAGCGTTTGACTCTTGGGAACCGATTGAGGTGCTAAGGGCGGATGCCCCTGACCTCCTGCAGGAGTTTGAGAAGGAAACTTCTCCTCAAACTCAAAAGAAGCGTCAACACTAGGTGTTGATGCTGGCGGCACACAAACACTAGGTGTTGGTGGCAGCATAGCTTCGGTACTAGGTACCGATGCTTTAAGAGCATCGATGAGGCTCTTAACACTAGTGGGCACTGAGAAACCTCGGTACCCTCTAAGCTCCTTATCAGTAAGACGAGGAGCTCCCGTGGGACAGCACGGACACTTCATTGTAGAAAGAACTCCGCAAGAGAGTCCTTCTCTAATGCAAGTTAAATGGATAAACTCCATTTTACCTGAGCGTGAGTGCTTTAAAAAGCGCTTACGGTTTACGTGAATTTTCTTCACGTAATCGTCAGGACCTTTGTTGTAATTCTCAACAAAGGCGTTCCAACTTTGAGTAAGGGCGTCTTTATCGTCCCTATTCTTTCGCGACCCTTACCGGTTCGTGTAATAACGAGCCTGAAAGAAAAGGTCGATGAAGTACCGACGTCTATCGTCGGTACTGCAATCGGAATGATGATTCCGAAGATCTTCGAAATCATCAAGCGCGTTAATGTCAAATAACGGATATTGAAATCGCGCTTGGTGTGGCCACCACTTCCGGGCGCAAGCGTCCATGCTGGGGTCCAAAACCCCACTTTGTACGGAACATGGCGCTCCGTACGACATGGTGAATCAGAAGCAGCGTAAGCCGCTTCTTGTCGTTTTTTCTTGGTAGGTGGAGCAACACCTGCCACCTCAAAGTCGTCTTCGCTACGACCTGGCGAATGGCGAGGACCAGGAGGAGCGCTATGCTCCTCATACCACCGTTTACGACGGAGTTGTCGCTGTCGTAATCGACGGCGTCAGACTCTACTTCGCCATCACTTAACGGCGAAGCAACTCTAGCGGGCTTAAGCTCGCTAGAATCGTTGGCAGGGACGGTATCGTCCTCGCCCTCTTCCTCGGAGTCAGATGACTCTCCGAAGAGGTCATTAAACTTCTTCTGGCACACCCGCCTTGCGGCAGGTGGAGGCACGGAAGATGTTGCATTCGCGACATCTTCCCGCCCTCTCTTAGACACTGATTCCGCAGCATCTACTACGAGAGACAGGGGGTCTTTCGGCTTTGTCTTTCGCTTCGACGCTACATCCGTAGCGTCGGCATTTGATGACACATCCGCACGTAATGCAGAGGTGGTGGCTGCATTTGCAGTATCGGCGGCGCCCTTAAGAGTGCCGCTGCGTTTGTTGACCATTTGTTCTTATGGTCAGAAATGTGTTATAACAGAATATCGTTATGCCCAACAAGTGCCACCATTCGATTGGTCAATATTACAATTATATTATTGGCTAACCAACTTGAGTGGGGGGTGATGTAATGGGGTGCCATTACATAACTGATATTTAAGTAGAAATATTCACATTCACAGTTCAATTTCAGACTTAATGTCTGAAATGTCAATATTGGATTATAAGTTGTTATAATCCACCTTGGAGAACAGATTCTGATACAATTATCGAATCTAACAAGTAATCTAATGATAAAAATATCATTCAGACCAGCTTTATACTACATGTTTGTATGATTAGTTTAGATTTAATTATAGTTATTAACTCTAAACCACTCATAATATATTTACTCTTAGGCTTACTTTGTATGCCATAAGTATATTTGAGAGATACTATATATTAATATTAATTAAAAGTCTAGCTAAAGTTTGTCTTAAACCAAGGAGGACCAAATTACATTTGGTCCTAACTAATTGCACGCTTCCTCACTGCAATTTCACAGTGTAAGCCAGTAACAGCTAGCCTGTTACACTATTGGTATGGCAGCTTCCAAGGTGGATCGGGGGTCCTATCCATAAGCCAAATAGAAAGGGGTGTCTCCCCTTACCCGATCGTACGACGAATTCATGGTGAAAACAAGTCTCTCCGCGTATTCGTCCCAGTCGCACTGATCCGCCTCCACCACATACATCTTGAGGTGGTCTGTATATTCCCAGGCGACCGCCCTCTAATGGTCGGCCGACCCTTCCCTGTTTCACAATCCGGACAGCTTCCCACATAAGCTCGTACGCTGCGGTAGAGGCCCCGACAGTGGAAATGCGCCTTGATTTTATGATATGTCCGGTCAATGTCCTAATGTCCTCCTTCCAGACTCACGTGATAGTGATGGAGGATATCCGGTTGTAGGGTAGTAGGTACGACCAACCGAGTGGATTTATCCCTCTCAATTTCGGGCTGGTCAGCATCTCGGAAGAAAAACAACAACCCGTTTTCATCCGCTTCGTAGTCCGGGGCTAGTTTAAAGCATTTTTAGCTTGTTCTGCGCTCAGTTTATCCACTTCCCCTTTCAGGTATGCCTTGAGATCCACTATCGACTCCTCTTCGTCCTGCGCTTGGAGAATCCGCTCTACCCGTAACTAGTGCACTATCCCCTCGCTTATTGCTTCCGGAGATGGTGAGCCAGCGGCTGAAGAACGGCACTTTTGCAACCGGGTGACGGCGCTTACCCGGATTACCTCCTCCGTGTTGGCCGGATGGATAAGTTCGGGCAGCCGATTGATCTCTGCCAGATCCGATATCTAACCTGGATCGGAAATCGTTACACCGACTTGGTCACGCATGGCTAGCGTAGCCAAGTGATCTGCACTCTTATTCCAGTCCCGTTTGACATGTAACAGTTCATGCTCTGGCCATTTCCGCAGGGCGGACATAACCCGATCGTTCAAAAGTCTCAGCCGGGGCGCCTTGCAATCTATTTCTCCCGTGATTTGCCGGATCACCAGATTGGAATCACCACATATGATGATCCGCCCCTGCGTCCGGCCAGTCAGCAGATCTAGGCAAAGTAAAAGTCCTCGGTACTCTGCTTCGTTCACTGTTATGCTAGGCGTGAAATCTGAAGCAGCAGCGACCACTTTCCACTCGGGCAACTTCCACAAAATAGCACTATAGGCCCCTACTCCCTTCTTTACACTCGCCGACCCGTCAAAACTCAGAACCATTAATTCTTCCGTGGGTCCCACTGTTGGCGGTGGTAATAGGATGGATTGTCGCGGCTGTTTCCGAGGCGCTATAGCTATCAGCGCTTCCTCACTTCTGCCCGTGGGGTAATGCTGGCCGCTAACGTGCTCAGTATCTCCTCATCTCGTTTAGTACACTTGATTACTTCGAGAGACCACTGAGACAGCAGAGCGGCCCATCTACCCAGCCGGCCGTCAATTCCATTTGCCGTCAGAAGCCATGACAGGGTCTGATCGTCTTGATAGCACCTTGATAGGCCGAGACACCAGCATAGTATAGCACACATCCAGGATCCGCCAATAAGGCCAAAACTTTCTTTATCAACTAGCCCGTAGTTAACATCATTAGCCTTCAGAGTCGGCTGGTGAATGTCACAGGACAGTACACTCCGTCATGATCCTGAACAAGGGCAAGCTGAGATGGCCCACTTGTTTGCATAGATGATGACCACAGGAACCTTATTAGCATCAAAATGCTTCAGGACTGGTGTGGTCGCCATCTTTGCTTTCAACATGCCAAAGGCTACCATCGCTCGGGTCATGTGATCATCCGGACCGGCCGCACAGGAATTCGGCAGCCGGCTGCCTATCGGGGCAAACAAGGGCGCCATCTCATTGGCCAAAATAGTTGACAAGGGCGGCATCTCATTGGCCGAAACAGTTGACAAGGGAGGCATCTCATTGGCCGAAATAGTTGACAAGGGCGGCATATCATTTGCCGATATTGCTGGCTCGGCTCGCACTTCTCCTTGCCTATCCTGCTCTCTCAGCTTGCGGTAATCCACCTCCCGTAATACATACAAAACCGCCGCATAGACCGCGAAATCCTCACTGAACCGACTGTAGTAATTAAGGCTGCCCAAAAAAGATTGCATGGCCTTGAAGGACAGCGGAAAAGATAGATTACGCAAGGTCTCCAAATTCTTCGGATTAGCTTCCAATCCGGCAATCGGAACCTGATGACCCAAATAGGTCACCTTAGTCTTTCCTCAGAAACGCTTAACTACACTAATCGAAAGATTCCACTTTTCACACGTAATCATCAGCTTTTCCACTTTGTCACGCAATAAATCCGAAGTAGTAGCCGTCACGAGAATGTCATCAATGTAAGACCGCCACCCCAAAACTGAAGGTTTTGGGTCGGGGTCTGGGTCACCTTCGGCGAACACGTCACCGACCAGAGCAGGATCTTGATCCGCCATGATCTTGAAGTGTCCATACAAAATATCATCTCTATCAGCCGTTGGGTGGACGAAAATCCAAAGTCGGATAGAGTCGGGGTCCAAAAGTGTAACGAAATGAGGTCCTTACAGCACTGCGCTTGACATGGCTTACACCACCCTGTATGGGGTCAGGTTCTGTAAATATCATCTCTATCAGCCGTTGGTAAATCTGTGGAGCATTCTTTAGGCCGAACGGCATCCGGTTCCACTCGAACAACCCGAAAAGGCGTCACGAATGCAGAGATCTCCCGTGCAACGATCGGTCATAGGAGACCATCCAGAATCCACTGGCCATGTCCAATGAGCAATACCAGAAAACTTTATCCAAATTCTCCAGCAGGTCGTCTATCAACGGCATCGGGTAAACCATTAACTTAGTCAGCCGGTTCACCAGCCGGTAGTCAATACACAGCCTTATATCCACCCCATTCTTCTTAATAATGATTACGATGGGCGAAGCCCATGGCGAGGTGGACGGCTGAATTATCTTGGTGGCCAGCAATCCCTTGATAAGCTCCGACAGCTTTTCCCGATACTGGGGGGCGACTCTCCGGCATCTTTGTGCAACCGGCTTGGCGTTTCCCACATCAATGTCGCATACCACCCCATGGGCGGCCGGAGGAAGTGCGTTTCCTGGTCCAATCAGCAGATGCTTTCTTTTCCATATGATATCCTTCAGCCTGCTGATCTCTTCCGGGGTATTCACATCCGGGTCTCCCACTTGCAGATCGTCAATAGTAACCGCTGGGGGGCAGGGGGTTACCTCAGGTAGCACCGCCATCTGATCCTCCATGCCTTCAACATATAGTTCACCCCCTTCATGAATGCAGACTTGGTCAGCTTCGACTAACTCCGGATCCGGGTCGGCCGGATCAGTCGGTCCGCCTTCGACTATTTCCGAATTCTGATCGGCCGGATCGGTCGATCCGGGATCCTCTTGTTCATAAACCTGTCCGGCAGCGGAGGTGACCGCACATGTGACTCTTCCTTGTCTTTTATCCTGATCTTGTTGTTCGTCCGTCTTCAGCGGGGTGGGCAAGACCAGTTCAGCAATCGGGACAAGGTCTCGGCCAATATGTTCAGCCGGATCCGGCGACGGCCGGCTCCGCGTCAATATCCTAGAAGGGGTCCGGTACTCTGGTTTAGCCGCCATTGGAGTCTGGTCCTCTTCCACTTCTTCCTCTTCGCTGACCAAGTCGGTGGTTGCCTGAAAGGCCAGGTTTTGCCACTCGATATAGCGTATTGAGCCAATAGTGACATAACCGGGCCTTGTCTTCGGCCAGCCACATTCCAATGATCACATCTTCATGCAAAGTGAGAGACCTTTCCGAGATATTGGTCACACTTATGTAGTTGAGATGACCACCCCCTTTGACAAACGAGGGTACCCAACACTCGCCCCTTGTCAGCCATAACTTACGCCGCTTGTCGTGTGGTCGTACCATTACTTCCACCGCTTTTCCCACTGGCACCGTTACAAACTGACCTAACTTGAGGAACTAGACGTGGGCACCATATAAGGGCCGCCGGCCAGCGAGCTGGATCTACCCCTCATCCGGTAACGTCAATGTTCCATGCGATAAATCCAACCGTATGCCGGCCGGGACCATAAAGTCCATCCCCAGAATTGCATCCTGCCCGGCTAGCTTACCTACCCAGGCGGTAAAGTAATACACCAAAGACCCAGCCAACGTAATCTTAACTCTTGTTCTGCCTTGGGTCATGTATGAACTTTCTCCAATGCCGATGCATTCCTGCCGCTTCGTCTCGTCTATTTCACACCCCACCTTACGAGCAAAGGTGGTGTCCACGATAGACACTTCCGCGCCAGAGTCGAACAGCATGGTAGCCTTCTGGTTATTGATTTTGCCATCCGCCTTGGCCTGCTTGAACCATTTATCCGGCGAATGATATTTCCAATAACCTCGCGACTCGCCGGGTAACAGATTCAATTCCATACGCACTTCGGACCGAGAATATTCGTCCGTCCGTATACTGCTCACCAGGAAGTGGTCAGCCGTGCTGCCCGGGGACCGGATGACGTAATCGTCAAACTTACATGTATTGTCGGTTACGCTTTGCTTTGCTTCTTGATTATCCTCCTTACCGACATATGCATTGATACTAACACTAGACCACTCGGCTCGAACCAGATTCCAACCTGGCCAGCGATCTAGTTTAACATCTTTTCCACCCCGGGCGGCAACATTCCAGCATGCTTGGTCGGGACGTACGACTTCTTCATCTGGTTGTAGAATTCTTCAATGGGACACAGTCCCGCCTCGTGCACCTCGCCGCAAGTCTTGCAGGTAAACAAGCAGTGTTCCACCGGATGTCCTTTCCTTTCGCACTTCTTGCAAGTCAGCCGCTTCCAACAGCTCTGGTCGTCATGCTTGATGGACCCGCAGTGGGTATGTAATGCGGTGTCATTACATAAGTGATATTTAAGTTGAAATATCACAGTTCAATTTCAGACTTAATGTCTGAAATGTGAATATTGGATTATAACTTTTATAATCCATTGAGAACAGATTCTGAACAATTATCGAATCTAACAAGTAATCTAATGATAGATTAATTAGACGTTCGCTTTAATAATTGAGCAGGGTTTGTATGATTAGTTTAGTTAAATTATAGTTATTAATTCTAACCACTCATATATAGTTGTTCATCTTAAGCTTACCTTCATTAATGAACGTGCATTAAGGTTTTAACTATATATATATTTAATATATATAGACTTAAGAGACTAATTAATTAATTAATAAGTCTATCCTAAAGTTTATCTTAAGTAAACTAAGGAGGACCAAATTACTTTTGGTCCTATTCAATTGCACGCTTCCTCACTGCAATTTTTACAGTGTGAGCCTTTAACAGCTAGCCACCTGTTAGCCATTTGTGGTCCGTCTAAACGACCACTGTTCGTTCAATTCCGCTATTTAACTAGCGGAACGAAGTTTAAGAGCCGCCCGACCGTCAGGACGACGGTCAGCGAACGGGAGCGCGAGCGAGTGCTCGCGCAAGACTTGGTGAGTGAAAATTTCCCTCAGTGGACACAGAGAACTGTGAACACTGTTGTGGAGATGATGCGGACCGTAGGGATCGAGATTATCTCCATCCTCCGAGGTAAAATCCCGGAGGAAGCCTTGGATACGGTTACCCGTTTCAAGAGGATGTGTATCGATCCTCAGGTGCGTTCCGTAATGTTACGATCGCCACCTACAACGCCCACAGCGGGTGCGAGCGTTGATGTGCAGAGGTGGAAGATGTCATCTCTGCGCAAAAGATTGTGGACCCACGTTCACAAGCTTTTTTGCCACCACATGCCTAGGCGGTCGCGCCAGGGCATGGGCGATGAGCCGCAGATCCACTGATGGATCTGCGTTCCTGACATATCAGGATTTAAAAGCTGAGCTGAAGCTCAACTTCGAAGCTCCAGAAATGGAGCTTAGTTGCCGCGAAGAGTTCATGGAACTCAAGCAGGGTAAGCTGAGCCTACATGCGTACGCTCAGAAAATACAATATTTGTTATCAAATATTGTATACGAGCCGGTGCCCCCTGCCATGCAGGTCACCGCCTTTATGAAGGGACTGAATGACGGTCCCATCAAACAGAGTCTTTATTGGGTTCCTCCAAAGACTCTGAGGGATGCTATCGACCAAACCATCCGAGGGGAATTCAGCATGCGTTCAGCAGCAACGCATGCTGTGGTTAGTCGAAAAGCTCAACAGCTTTTCGACTTTAACATTCCGCCAATGCAGCATGTTAATACTAACCAAAACTTCCAATCGAGACGAAGCTCACACTTCGTCCCGAGACACCAACACCCGCGCCAGAGCGCGGGCGGAGGAGGTCCAGAACCAATGGACCTATCGGTTGCAGTTGCTTCGACCCCGAGGCAACCGAAAAACAGGAAATTCCTTCGCTGCAATAGATGCGCGAAGATGGGCCATTACGCCCTTGAATGCATGGCGCCGCGGCCGGCGCCACGCAGTCAGCGGACCGGACAGTCCGCTGGTAAGCGTCATCAACAGGGGCAACCCTCTGTTGATGCAAAAAACGTCAACAACCAGTAGGGGCGGGGCGCCTACTGGACGGGTTATCTCACATGCCGACATCGGGCATGTGAGGATAATAGCCCCAGACGGGTATATGTCCTGTCACCATGTGCAGGGTGAAGAGAAACCTCTCATCACCCTGGAACTTAAGCCGCATGGAAACGATGTCCCCATGCGTGCTCTGTTTGACACAGGAGCGTCAAACAATTTCGTTAAAACTGAGGTTCTAACGACGTTGAACTTCGTGGAGATTGAATCTCCACGAAGCATGTTGTCAGTACGGTTAGCAACAGGTGCAACCGTGACTATACCAAAGCGTGTGATTCGCACACGCTTCGAGTTAGACGAACTGTCGTTCGAGGAAGAATACATCGTCCTCGATCTTGACGACAAGTTCGATGTAATCTTGGGCATCTCTTGGATGTCCAAGCATCAACCAACGATCGACTGGGTTAACCTGTCGATCGACTGCGGCGGTCTCACAGGATCTGATCACCCTGTGAGTAACCCGGCTGTATCTAATGATACAACCGCAGAGTCAGACAGTCTGGTGGGTAGCGATGGCACCACCAGATCTGATCCGACTAGGTCAGCGGATGGTACACCCGCTGACCAAAGTCCAGAGGGACTTACACACGCAACGAACGAGTCGTTGCGTGTCAGTAATGTGTGCAACACGGGTGAAAAACACTCCCGTGTTGAAGTTACTACTACGACCGATGACGGTCGTGGTAGAGAGAATATACACACGGTGGGAAACACCCACCGTGAAAAGAATGAAACCGTCACGGAAGCAAATGACTTCCGTGTCGAAAATAAAGAACTCACGACTGAGAGCAGTCGTGAGTGCATGAGCACCATGGTAGACAGTGGTCACCATGAAGAGAAAGCCTTGTGCACGAGTGATGATCACTGCCACAGATCGGACAAGTGCGCTGTGTCCGTCGAGACGATCAACGTCCTGACGCAGACAGAGACCGGATTAGCTACCCAGTCTCTCACACTTGACAACCCTCCGAACCTAAGTTCAGAGATAATGGCCCTTCCAGCCTTGAGCTGGAAGAAGTTCGTAAAGAACTTGCGAAATGATCAGATCGAACAGATCTGCGTCATTGTCGCATCTGATGAGATTGTGGATATTCGCGAACGAATATCCACTTTACAATTAGAAGCCATCGGGAACGAACTCGTTCCCAATGAGCAAACCAAAGTTCAGCGCTTTGAACCGCAGAGCTGGGAGTCGCTTAAGGCGACTTCTCCGTACTACGAGTACTTTGGGAATACGCTGACGTATTCCCAGAAGAAGTACCTTGCGAGCTCCCCAAAGATAAGGGAACGAGACACGAAATTGATCTCGTCCCCGGAACGAAGTACTGTGTCACGCGGCAATGGCCATTGCCGCGCGACCAAGTTAAAGCCATCGACGAGTTCTTTGAAACTCGTCGTAAGGCGGGACATGTGCGGGGGTCTACCTCACCGCACTCCAGCCCCACCTTCTGTGTTAAGAAGTCCACTGGTGGGTGGAGAATCGTTCATGCTTTCAATAAGCTGAACGCAGCAACAGTACCGGCGCAAACGCCGATACCGAGAAAGGATGTCATCATCGATGGCATGAGCGGGAGCACCGTTTTCAGTGCTCTCGACTTAAGGGATGGTTTCTACCAAATCCTTATGCGTGAGAAGGATATTCCTCTCACGGCTGTAAGCACCCCAAGCGGTATGCTTTGGGAGTGGCTTGTGATGCCACAGGGGCTTCGAAATGCCCCTGCCACCTTCAACAGATGCGTTACACATCTATTGCGCCCGGTGCGAGAATTCGCGCCGAGCTACTTTGATGATGTGTTCATCCATAGCAAGGCTGGACATGGCAAAACTGATGTAGACATTCATAAAGAACATCTACGTCAGGTGTTAGAGCTTCTGCGCAAGCACAAGCTCTATGCAAATTTAAAGAAGTGCACCTTTGGTGCACCTGAGATACCCGTTCTTGGCTGCTTTGTAGGCAAGAATGGAGTGCGCCCCGATCCAGAAAAGATCAGGGTGATCGTTGAATGGCCTCCGCCAACTAACGTTAAGGAACTTCGAAAGTTCCTCGGACTGGCGACATATTTGCACAAATATTCGTGCAACTATGCCGGCCTGATCCGACCTCTTTCTCAATTATTAAAGAAAGCTATCGAATGGCACTGGAATACCCAGTGCCAAGATGCGTTTGATGCAGTCAAGCGTAGCTTGACTGAAGCTCCCGTCTTGGCGATAACCGATAACGAGCGACCGTTTCACGTCGTTTACGACGCGAGCAATTTCGCCATCGGCTGCGCCTTGATGCAACGCGATCACGATGATCGTGATCGCGTGATTTTCCTATCAATCGCGTCAGTTGCGCCCAGCCGAGCGCAACTATCCAGTGCATGACAAGGAACTCCTTGCCATGAAATATGCACTGGCAAAGTTTCGGATCTATCTCTTAAGAGATAGACCGTTCGTGGTTTACACGGACCATGCGTCGTTACGCACGGCCGTGAATTCACCACACATCTCTCAAAGAATGGCACGTTGGCTGTCATTCTTTGCTGAATACAACTTCACGGTTGAATACAAACCGGGAAAGTTGAACGTGATAGCGGATGCGCTATCACGACGCCCCGATTACGAGACGAAACCGTCTGTAACGGAGGCAACCAGTGCAAACGCAATACGTTGCACTGCTCTGTCGTCGTCACTCATACGACAGGTACGTCAAGCGTACGAAACAGACGAGGAAACTCGTCTGCTGATTGATTACCTTAGTAATCAATCTGATCGGAAGCGCGAGGAACTTCCAGAGTTCCTTCGCGCTTGCGTGCATCGTTATCGATTGCACGATGGTCTGTTGCTTTATAGCACAGACCAAGATGATGTTAGTCGCATCGTCGTGCCAAACGACGTTGATCTCAAACATCAAATTTTGTTTGAGTACCATGATGCACCGATTTCGGGGCATCAAGGTCGAGAGAAGACGTATGCTTCTCTCGCACGCGATTTCTACTGGCGTAACCTGTATAAATGGGTACGCAAGTACGTACGCGCTTGCGAGATATGCCAGCGCGTCAAGCCTGCGCACTCTGCGCAGGCTCCCCTCCAATCTCTGCCGGTTCCGACAGAGTGTTGGAAGTCCATTTCCATGGACTTTATCTTTGGTCTTCCGGCTGATCACAGTCGGAAAACAGGTATAGGGGTCTTTGTAGACCGTTTCAGCAAGATGGTTCATCTTGCTGCAGTGTCAGCGAATGTCACCGCTGCGCAAACGGCGCGGATATTCGTTGACACGGTATTCCGTTTACACAGAATGCCGGAAAACATAATCTCGGATCGAGATCCGAGATTCACAGGACGTTTCTGGCAAGAAACGTTCTTGTTACTAGGCACGCAGTTGAAGATATCAACTGCGGATCATCCGGAAACGGATGGACAGACTGAACGCGTTAACCGCGTTCTCGGAGACATGCTGCGTTCATACGCGCATGCTTTCGAGCAGTGGAGTGACTATTTGCCACTCACTGAGTTTGCAATAAATAACTCGGTGCATGCTTCTACTAAGCATACACCGTTCTACGTGAATGCCTTAAGGCATCCACGAACCCCAGCTTTACTTGGCGGTACGCCAAATCTAAGTGGGGGAGGGACCCGCTCAAATTTTGAGCGAGTCGATGCGCAAGTTGCAGCCGCAACTTGCGAAGAGACTGACGAGTCTTCTACTGTTAACACAGTAGAAACTCAAGCAGCTTCAGATACTGAAGCTGCTTATGCGGAATATGTGTCTGCAGCAATGGCTGCAGACAATGAAAACAACCCATCTACTGCTAATAAAGCAGTAGATGAATTCGTATTACAGCGCCAAGCTGTAATACGCTATGTAAAAGATGCACTTGCTTCTGCTTTTGACAAGCAGAAGCAGAATGCAGATAAGAATGGAAGGAAGAATTTAAATTCCTTTCAGAAAGGTGAATTAGTGTTGTTATCTACAAATAATTTGCCTACACATGCAAACAGCAACTTCCCTACACGGAAGTTGCCCCCTAAGTTCATTGGACCTTTCAAGGTCCAAAGTGTTAAGGGGAATGCTTATACACTAGACATTCCCGCGGCCACGCGCCTCCACCCAACGTTTTACGTTGGGAGGCTCAAGCCGTATCGATCGTCTACGTGCTCGGACGAAACGCATCGCCACGGCGAATGCCGTGTCTCTTCAAGTCTCCCAAGAGGGACTTGTAATCGGTCTCCAACCGATTGTGAGAGTTTCCATCTCCGACTTTAGTCGATCAATCTCGACCAGCAGAAGATCATTCTTTGCTGCATTGCGAGATGAGCGCTCAATATGTCGCGAATCTCGTCGCGCTGAGTACAATACGTCCTCATCGAGTCCGCCATATCGGCGCTCAGGCCGTTACAGTGCCTCTCGAGCTTGCGGAGCTGTGAACCATGCTCCGCAACAACAACGCCGAGGGAATTTCCAACCCCCGCCGCCCCTGATTGATAATCAGGGGAATAAGCGTTATATTCTCGAGCGCTTGCTATCGAAGCGCTCGGTTCCCTATAAGAAGGGGCAGCGTACCGAGTATCTGGTACGCTGGTTGGGATATTCCCAAGCGTTTGACTCTTGGGAACCGATTGAGGTGCTAAGGGCGGATGCGCCTGACCTCTTGAGAAGGATACTTCTCCTCAAACTCAAAAGAAGCATCAACACTAGGCGTTGATGCTGGTGGTACATCAACACTAGGTGTTGATGGCTGCAAACCATCGGTACTAGGTGCCGATGCATTAAGAGCATCAATGAGGCTCTTAACACTAGCGGGTACTGAGTAACC
>MIQA02024122.1:0-61361 GCA_001887855.2 Sclerospora graminicola
ATTAATAACCGCTACTTTAACTGCTAATGGGCAATCGTTTAGATCGATAAATGGTACATCAACATGTGCTCTGTTTCATTTTAACAATGGGGATGTTTATTTTGGAACATCTACAGCAAACAATTTAGTCTTTCAAACAAGTAATACAGGAAGAATGACAATTAGCTCAACGGGCGCTGTATCTGGTATCTCATCATTAAGCGCTACTTCTATTACAGGAACTTTACAAACAGCAGCTCAACCTAATATTACATCTACAGGAGATTTAACGCTACCTACGTCATTGACAATTACAAATGGTACTACTCCACTATCAATCAGTAATACAACCTCAACGAGTACCTTTCGCTTAACCATTCAAAATAGTGGTGGTGCTCAAGATATTGGCTCTTTTACAAACCATAGTTTCTTTTTAAATTCAAACAATACAAGACGATTACAATGCGATACTTCTGGTAATGTAGATATTTTAAATCATAATGCATCTACTATTGGATTAAAGCTTGGTGGAACATTAATTACATCGTCGGCTACTGAATTAAACTTTTTATCTGGAGCAACCGCTGGGACGGCAAGTGCAAGTAAAGCTCTTGTGGTTGATTCAAACAGAAGCATCACGAATGTTTCAAAACTAAATTTAACGAGCTTTGATGCTACAACGACTAGCGGAACTACTAATGCAAGTGCTTTTGGATTGAATATACTGGCTACAACTAATGCAAATGGTCAATATAACGCTGCAGGAATAGCTTTTAGAAACGCTCTTAGCGACGGCATGCCTCATGGAGTAATTTTATGCCAACGAACAGCAGTTGCGGCTGGCGATCTAGTGTTTCTGACTCAATCAGCGACCAATAATTTATCAGAAACTTTACGTTGTTTATCAACTGGAGCTATTGCTGTTAATGCTACAGCCAACGCTGGAATTACTTGCTTTGGTTCCGCAAACTATGTTGATGGTTCATACCAGAAAGTATTAGATTTGCAATCAAACAATGTGTCTCCAATAGATTTTTGTATTGAAATTAACTCTGGAGCAAATACAACTACCACAAATGCTACTTGGATGGGCAATTTGACTAATAATGACTTGCGATTCGGAATCAATAACTCAACTAAAATGATTCTTGATACAAATGGACGACTGGGTATTGGAACAACAACACCAAGCACTTCGTTGCATGTTAGTGGAACTGTTTCGAATACATTTAATGTTGGTGGCCAACTTTATGCTACTGGAACATCCACAGCTTACACAACAAGTCAATTGGGCCCCGTTACGGTGTCAGTAGCTGCTATGTTTGGTGGTCCTATTCAATGTTCGTCGATTTATTGTACATCGGATCGTAGATGTAAGGACATTATCGACCAACTAGACACTAATTATTGCGATAAATTCTATGACCTAAATGTTTATGAATACAAATACAAAGGGTCAGATGAAACAATTCCAAAGATTGGCTTCATTAGTCAAGAATTGTATGCAGCTGGATACATAAATTTACTATCAATGACACCGAATGAAAACTTGAAGAAAGTAGATGAAGATGACATAGAAGGATATCAGATGAACATTGATTATAGTAAAATTACAGCGATAAACTTCTGTATGATAAAAAAATTACTCAATCGTGTGAAGCAACTTGAGATGGAGCTGAAGCATAATTTTAGTAAAGCTCAATAGATTCCGGTCTGGCGACCGCTCGAACTGTAGCTACCGGAGGTAGCCGAGCAATCTTCGATTGCGGTTCGTTCGGATGTCAACAAAAAAACTTGATTTTTTTTCGTTCGCTCCAATCTACTCATATTCGACTACCTCTCCAGTTAATCGATCGATACTCATAGAACGACCGTATACGACGAGAATGAGACAATTCATTCCTAGACAAGGATAGATTGAGGCACATCTGGATTAGTTAATCGAGAGCAGTCTGCAATTAGAACACGCTGACCAACATCCCATTTGTAGGAATCAAATAATCCATTGCTAATCTCATGTGATAGAGATCCATTGATAGCTCCGAGCTTCTTGACTTCGTCTTGGAACGATTCAAATGAGTAATCATGCGTTTTGTTGAATACATTTTCATTGCCAACCATTACTTGGAAATTGCGAATGCTTGCTCCAGCTTGACAAGTCCATGGAGCTGAATCGAATGGTGATTGGAATTGTTCGGTATTGGCTGCGCTTACAAAATGCCCAGAGCTTGTTTCGCTAAATGGGATCAGAGCTACGTATTTGATATTTTTTAAGCTAGCAGACAATTGAAAGCTAAATGCAGCGTTTTGCTGAGAGTTTTGCTGTCCAATTCCTGCACGCCCCTTAAAATACTGTGCATAGCAATCAAGGTAATTGATTTTCTTAATAGGTTTAGCAACAATTTGACTTTGATTGGCGATATCGTAGAAAGGAATATATAGACGAGTCGTTGTAAATGGGAAGATTTGACCAGAAGTCGAGATCTGTGTAATGTTGTTGGACATAACACCAAAGGCAACACGAAACGAACCAGCTCCACCAGTTGTTAGTTTCCCTGCGTTTGGATTACCAGTAGCAGCACTTGCGACCATTACAGGGACCGTTGAGCAACCGTTTAAAGATACAGACGATAAGCTCATGAAATCTCCAGTTGCGGTTGTGATATCAACAAAGCCGGTATTAAATGTCATTGTTAGTTTGATTTGAGGGTTTGCAACAAGATCTAACTCCTTGAAAATTGGATGTAAATCAACTAAACGAATCTTTAATACGTAGTACCAAGTACCAGCAACACCACCAGCTGTCGTTACACCTGCTACATACCCTCCAGTACCTTGCTGTTGAATTTTAGCGAGAATAGATCCACTTCGTGTTGTAGGCCAACCAAGAGGGTTTGTTGCTGTAATCGTTGCTCCAGTGGCATCAGAGGTACCAATTTGCTGTGGATTCCACATAAGACGTTGGATTAATCCAGTGTTCAGAGCTGGTGTCGTTTCAGGAATTAAGCCAGTAGCTACACTCGTGGCAGCATTGACAGAATTATTAACATACCCATCTCCTTGCGTTGATGTTGCTGGACTGCTACGGGAGTTGCTAAGGAGCGACCATAATGGAGCGACCAGTGCCACTATTACGTAATCACAAGGAGGCGACCGTGCATATGAAAGGGGCAGACATGTGCATAGAATCAAGTTGTCAGATACTGTATTAAAAAATGGTTATTCGTTTTCTGTGGTATAACCATCAACTGCCATAAAATGATGGCATCGACCAATTTTTTGGTGCCATTTGCTTGTGCCACGACCTCTAAAATTAGTAGAGCTACCTCTCGCATCGTCTCTCAAGACACTCGCCGCATATTGTCGTCCATGCGTCCTTCAATGGCCGTCAGCGATGCCACAAGACTTGTTGGCATCTGCGCGGCATCGATTTCCATCACCCTACGCACCACCTTTTAAGCTTTGCACTCTTTCCGCCAAGTATTTTGCTCCCGCTCCAGTAAACACATTACAAATACTGGTAAATTGAGATCCACAAAGTGTTTAACGCTGCTACTGCTACTGATGGCGTAGCGTAGGGCTTTAAGCGCTCCTGCACGTAAATATGTCCGAGTCACATACTAATCGACGCATAGCATTCATAAGTCGCACCATCGGAAAACTATCGAGCAGGAGCGGGTCATTCTTTAGTTCCTACATATAATCAGTGGTGTATACAAGTTCGTGAGCTTTATAAAGAAAATAAAAAAGTAACATTCGTACGTAGCAGATGCGGCGGGTACTGTCGAGTTTAGACTTGCGGTCTAGATTACTGCGTGTGCAGATGACCGCCGAACTTCCGTCTCCGGGCGAAGCGGAGCCTCGTTGGTGGGGCGAGGCGGTGGGGGGATTTTGGTGTTTTGTATACATCCTTGTATACACGATTGCGTTTAGTAAGGGCCCGATTTAACGACATTTTAAGATGTAATTTCATTAAAAAAAATTACGGGAACAACGGCGATTGATGGTTATACCAAACAAACAAATTTTTAACGTCCAAATTGCCAACTTGAATTTATGCACATGTGTGCCTTTTCATACGCGCGGTTGCTTCGTTGTGATTACGTAATAGTGGCACTGGTCGCTCTCTTATGGTCGCTCCTTAGCAACTCCCGACTGCTACCACTTTGTGGGAAGTTTAGACTGCATACATCATCTGGAGAAAGAAAGCAATCTGCACCGTTCTTTGCTAAATCATCATCACACCATTCAGTTTGAGCGCGTAAATTGTTCCAATAATTTTTAGTCATTGCTCGTAATGATAGATTTTCCATTGATTTCAACCGCTAATTTATCAACAATGTTCCAAACACCAGCTTTTAATCCTACAGCAAACCGATTTAGAGTACCATTAAGAGCAGAGGCAGAAGTATTCTTTGCTGTTACCACATACGGAACTACTACATAAGAATCTCGAAGGCTGCCATAGCCAGTCGAGCCATTTAGTTGTGAAGTCGCATTAATGATGACAGTTCCCGATTGATATGAACCGTTGTTGTCATCAACGACATTTACAACACGCTTATCTTTACTCACACTGATAACTGGGTCAGGACTAGTAGTTGAGTCAAATAAAAACGAATCTGCTAATTGCGTGCTATCACTCATTATTGTAATTGAAGTTTAATGCCTGTTATATTATGATTAGCTATATATAAGCATTACATAATGATTTTTAAATTAAATAAATTGGGTGAATCGACTGCTAATGAACTACAAGAGCTCGCAAATCAGCTGAATGTTCATATTGATGGGATAATAGATTTTAGAAAAATCAGAGACCCCCTAGGGAATGGAAACTATATTATATTGCTTCGATTAGACTCAGGTGTAGGCCATTGGGTTTGTGTGTGCAACAATGAATACTTTGATTCGATGGGTTTAGGGCCTCCAAGAATTCTGGGCACCATGAAATATAATGATAAACAGTATCAAGGCTCATATGATGACTATTGTGGGTTATGGAGTCTGTTGTATCTTTATAGCAAACAACACAACCGACCTGATTTATTCAGACATTTTTACGATTTGAATACAGAAGTTTCACTTTGTTAATATAATTATGAATAGAATCAGACGATACAGAGGAAGCGGAGTTAATGAAGTTGCTCCAAAAGATGATCATAGAATCGATGCAATAATGAAAGAATTGGAGTTTCTTCGCTCTGAGTTAGCTCAAAAAAAGGTTGAGACATCCATTTCAAAATACTTTAATGAAGAGATATTTACAAAAGATAGAGAAGATTTACTCAAAGGTGGATTTGTTAGCAAATGAGATTATCTCGAAGTTCCATTAACAATACTGAATGCCAGATACAAACAGTGGTGTATCGATACTGGACATAACCGTATGTTGCGTAAAGCGATCGTTGAGAACATCCGAAACGATAAGGTTGATGGAGTTGTGTTCAAATATTATGACGGATACGACAAAATACGTGTTTTTCCTAGTTAGTGTGCTTTTCGTTGATGTTTTGACACTTCTTTAAACTGGCACTGATTAAATCAATTTCTTTACAAAGCTGTAATATTTCTGATGCTGAATGCTTTTCTAATTCTGGGTAACTTAAGTTACTCATATAAATCACTCGTTTTCTCGGTATTTACCGGTACATGTAGTTCGACATCGTCAACATAACCAGTATCATCGGCATCGGATAGATACGTAATATCCATTCTACTTATGGCTATATTAGTAAATATATTTTTATCCCATCACGTGTCCTCGATTGATTGGCTGAAATACGAATAGAGAGAACGTCCCTCACACAGAAAGCAATTGGAAACATGGTGACGCTGTTCTGCGCGCTCGTCGGTGTGAAGGGAAGCGCGTTCTCCGTGAAGATCGATGCGAACGAGTTGGTGGATGACTTGAAGGACGCTATCAAGGCGAAGCAAGAGTACACCTTCGCTGCGAGCAAACTGCAGCTGTTCCTCGCCAAGAAGGGCGACTCGTGGTTGCCAGACGATGACCCTGCTGCGCTGCAACTGGAAGAAGGGAAGGTTCACAATGACATCCAAACGTTGATCAATGGAGAGAAGATGAAGGCGACGTGGCCAATCGAGGATGTGCTGAAAGCCAACAACATGACCAAGCCAAAGCCGAAACAAATCCACGTGTTGGTGGTGGTTCCACCGTCCAATAAGAAGCAGCGTTTGGAGTGGCGCTCGACTCGGTGGGGATCACACACTTATGACCCGAATTCACGGTACTTCTTGCTGGAGAAAGAGGACATGGATGAGTCCGGACTTCCACCTATTCGCCTGATGCTCTATTGCAGACCCACCTTCCACAGCCAGGTCGAGTTCTTGCGCGAACGAGTATTGAATGAAGGTCATCTGGGCTGGATCCTCGGTCCTCCAGGTACAGGAAAGTCAACAACTGCAATGGCATTCGCGTCGACTCTGAACAGAAGTGAATGGATGGTGACATGGATCCACGTGGGCAAGAGCCTGAAGTGGCGGTGTGTGCGTTTGATTGGCGATGAACGGAAGACTAGAGCTATCGACATTGCGGACATGGATGAAGTGTTGCCGATTGATGACGACACAATGCATCACCTAGTACTTGTGGATGGGTGGACCCCTGCAGACTCCTTTATTCAGCTGACCGTGAAATGCGTTGAATGGTTCCTTCAGAGGAATGTGATGAAGCAGCGGCGACTGTCGTTTGTTTGTTCCGTTGCCGCCCGTGGTAAGTACCAAGAGGACATGGAGATCCTGACAGGCGCAATGGAGTTCCATGTGTGGTCGTGGACTTTGGACGAGTACCTTGATGCGATCAAGGATGACGAGGTATTCCAGAGTGTGTCGCAATGTCTGGATGCCCCTGCAGTGTTGCCGGATGAAGAGATGTCTCACGCGGCAATGGTAGAGTCCAAGTATTACTACGCTGGTGGTTCCTGTCGTTATATGTTTCACTTCCGTACTGCGACCGTGGCGACAAAGTTGAGTGATGCCGTGGATACTTTGAACGATGCTGCGACTGTTGAAACAAGTGGCCAGCGTTCATCTTTAAGCATCAACCGTCTGTTTGGGATGTTCCAGCGACCTCATGACGTTGGTGCTGTGTCGCCAGTGATCAGTCAGTATGTTGCTACACTAATTGCCGTCAGACGCGGTCCAGAGGCTATCAAGAAGTTCATGTCGACGCATCGAGACAGTTCAAATCCAGCATTGAATGGATGGATGTTGGAGATGGTGTTCTTCGCAAGTCTTCGAAATGGCGGTCTCACCCTTGTCGATGCGGCAGGAAACACGGTTGACACGTGGGGTGAATCAGAAATTGAGATTGCGGATGGAATACCTCCGATTTCTTTTTCTCACACCGTTTGGATCAAGCCAAAGAAATGGAACCAAGGCGGATACGACGCTATTATGGTGTGCAAGCGTACTCGGCATGTGCGCTTGGTGCAAGTGACGAGTGCCCACAAGCATTCTTTTCGTATCGAACACTTCTATGGATGGTTGAAAATGCTGTCGGAATCGCCCGAAAGTTTTGAGGTGGAGACAATGGAGATAATCTTCGTCGTCGAGCAAGACAAGCTGAGCGCGTTCGACTTCACAACGGTGACGGGAGATGGGCTCCTCGTACCATTTGGTTGGCCGAAGGGTAAGGAGAAAGACTCGGTACGGCTGGTAGGGGTTCGAGGGTTATATAATCTGTAGCGTTATGCAGACTTTTATTCATCTCCTCTAATTCTATTCGCTGCAATATTTGCAAGCAACGTAATCAATCGTTGTCTGAATCGCACGTGTTGTTGTGCAACGGATGAAGAAAGGATTGCATCAGCGTCTCACGAGACGACCGGCTGATGTGTATATACCACCTCTGTTCTGTTTTTTATGGACATTTCTTCAAAAAAGCATTTGCTCTGAGATTAGTATAACCTTACAAATTTTATGCTGTCTGTTTGAATTTTCAACTCCAACTTTTGCGCGCCATTTTAAAAAGTTGAACGAATACGAGCCAGATACGACCTCGGGGACAAGTAAAACGCCGAAGAGAGGCGTTTTGATGCCACCTCAAAGATTTCGCTCTCAAGTTGATACATGAAGGGAAAGTGCAACATGAGCAACTGTCCAGGCTAAGGAGGAAAGAAGAACCTTCAACCGCACAAGCGTGTTTGCGCGACCGCGGAAAAATCTTTTCGAAAGCCCGACATAAGTATGATGCGTTGATCCGTTACGCTCGGAAGATTTAACTGGAAAATGCGGGCGACGACATTATAACGACGTCGTTCACTCGAATCACTATAGGCAAGGACGAATTCTGCAGAAGCAATGGAGACACAAAAAGAAGGCTCGGCAAACCTATGACCAATTCCTATCATAGTTGAAGAAAATAAGACCAAGTCAGGATGACATTTTCCGAGTTTTGAAGCTGGAGATGATCTCCGATATTGCGGCTGTCCCTGTCTTTATGTACGTCGATGTATGGTTTATTTACTGCACGTATTTTTTTACTGACTCGATACGTGCTATAATTACTACGGCAATGAAGGAGGCGATGGCAATAGCGAATTCGCAATGAGCAGCTTCATGGAGAACATAAAGAAAGACACGATCAATACGTCGCTTCAATTTTTAGAGCAAATTGAAGGCCGCGATTCGTTTTTTCATTTAACCCAGATTCTAATATTGTTGACGACGTGTTCTTGATATGATGTGGTGGAACATGTACACCCGTCATTCCTCGTATAACACAAAGCGTTATCTTATTGAAGTGGTCGGTCATTTTTTTTGTTTAAGTAGAACAGGAGCCAACCCTTCATCTCTTATATTCCACCCAAAAAAGCGAGGCGGAGTGCTGCCCAAAATTTTGGCAAATATCCATTAAAAACCGAACAGAGTAGTAGATTGATGGTGTTGTGCCATGGTTGATGCTTGATGCGAACGACACATGGTGCGACCTTTCCTGAGGACGATGTGATATAGACACAATTAAGCTTCTCTCTGATAGCCTGTCTAAACCGATAGTGTCAAGATGGTAGCGATTTGCCTCCAATCTTGAGCTACTTCTTGAACAATGTATTCATTCCCCAAAGCTCGTTGGTTCTGATCACCTTTATGATCTGATAACCTGCAGAACCACAACAAGGACTTGACAGATGTTACTGCTAATAGAGGTTCTAGATTCAGATAATGGAGGTTGAGACAAAAAAAAGGTTATTGATATTTTTTAATTTTGTCCGCTAAATTCGTTCAAGTGAAACGCGGGACGAGTGGCCGAAACGAGGGACAGTGGGGGACAGTAGCTTGGGCAGATGGCAAATTGAATTGTGAGATTGTCTTTTGTGATGCTAGCCTAGCGGTAGAGACTTACGCTGCTTTCTCTGTGAGTTTTCTTGTCCAGCGCATTCTGAACTCAGTCCCAGGTCATGCGTATGCTGCGACCCGGCGGAGAACTCTCCGTCGTATCTCTGAGTTGTCGCTCCAAATATCAAGATAGAAATTTCTTGTACGTATATAAACAAAATGAAAAAAACAATAAGAAATAAATACTCTAATCCAGATATTTCTGTGTCTCTCAGCTATGCCCCGAACCTTCGCGAATTTTTGGTGTTGGAAAATGATTCAAAAGTGCTTGTTCTTAATGAGGATATAGGAAAGTCGGTTTGGTTGTGTTTTGTGGAAAGGAGGTGTGGAATAGGTTTGTTGATCTTAGAGGGTATAGAACGGTCTGTAGGGTTGTGTGAGAAACGTTGAAAAAAAAACGTACACGTAATGTTCTATATATTACTACTGGTGTAGTCGCTCTCAGAAAATCTTCCTGAGACGCGAACACCCACGGGGGTCCCAGACGACTGACTACCGGAGGGGGTACTCCGTCCATCCGAGTCATGATCCGATCCGGCTCCATGCCGGCTGGATCGGTCGCTTCCATCCGCTTGATCGCGACTGCTCGAATGTTGCATGTTGAAAGCTCACCTTGTGTACCCGTCAGTACTGGGTGGTTAGCTCTCCTGGTGGACCCTAGGGCGAAAAGTGTAAATCCGTCCAATAGGGAGATGAGGGTTAGGACTAGGGGTAGCTCCTGGGCGGAAATCGTCACCGGGGAGCTCGTCTGGCAATACACTTGAACTTTGTATAGTGCCGGCTGGGCCGAGAATAGTCGATCGGCCAGCTAAACCAATAAGACACTTGAAGTTTGTATAGTGCCGGCTGGACCGAGAATAATCAATCGGCCAGCTAAACCAATAACGATGAAGGGCGAATCCAAGTGTGTATATGAGGCAGATACAACTCCACACTCTTCCACAGAAGGCCAAAATGTCACCACTTCCCAATACTTAATTCCGTGTTCAAAACACGGGCGACTTGAGGTGAGTATACGAAGTCGCCGCGACTCCCGGTCAGGGGACTTCCGGTGGGTTAACTTAACCTTCCCCGGGCAAACCAATAACAGCGAGAGGGGACCTTGTTAGCCTCTGCCGTGAACCAATAAAAGCGACTTGCGTCTAAGAAAGCGAAACGTATACTGATTTATCCTATGTCCAATACTCCCTTTGTGTAACCTACCTCAAATAACACGGCTGACCAGTCATGTACCTTACCCAACGCAATCCGGCTAACTCCGACTTTGTGTACCCGCCCAGCCGGTACACCGACCTCCAATAGTACCAACCCGGCCGGTACATCAAACCAATCTGGTACCAGTCCGAATGGTACATTGTACCCGGCCGGCTCAGCCGGATAGCCACCCATCCGCGCTCCTCGGCCGCTGACGCAAGCAATTCCTTGGCAGCCTCTCATACGATCCAGGTGCCTACTCCATCCACTGGAACAATCATCTTCTTTCAGGCTCCCATCATTCCATCTTTGCAAACAATCCGCCACTTCGGCTGCCCGCCATCCGCGCCTCGGCCGTCAAGCATCCATAGTCCACCCGCCTGCTCAGCCCGCCTGTCCGACTATCCACGCCCCTTGTCTCGTCCGTCGGCCTGATTTTCAGCCGGGCGCCGCCCGGCCGCTTGCAGGCGCGCCTGGCAGCTCCCAGATTGCATCTTATTTCTGACCGGCCTTGGCATCCGGCTAAGGGTGACATTTCAGCCAATCCGGTGCGGGCATCCATCATCGTTAGTCCGTTAACTTCTGAAGCACTTCACCACACGGCCGATCAAGATCCCGAAGCAGCCGTAGCTGACCAAGTCTGCATTCATGAAGGGGGCGAGCTATATGTTGAAGGCATGGAAGATCAGATGGCGGTGCTACCTGAGGTAACCCCCTGCCCCCCAGCAGTCACTATTGACGATCTACAAGTGGGATACCCGGATGTGAACACCCCAGAAGAGATCGACAGATTGAAGGATATTATATGAGAAAGACAACATCTGCTGATCGGACCAGGAAACGCACTTCCTCCGGCCGCCCATGGGGCGGTATGTGACATTGATGTGGGAGGCGCCAAGCCGGTCGCACAAAGATGCCGAAGAGTCGCCCCCCAGTATCGGGAAAAGCTGTCAGAGCTTATCAAGGGTTTGCTGGCCACCAAGATAATTCAGCCGTCCACCTCGCCATGGGCCTCGCCCATTGTAATTATTATCAAGAAAAATGGGGTGGATATAAGGTAGTGCATTGACTACGGCTGGTGAACCGGCTGACTAAGCTGATGATTTACCCGATGCCGCTGATAAACGACCTGCTGGAGGACTTGGACAAAGTTTTGTGGTATTGCTCATTGGACATGGCCAGTGGATTCTGGGTGGTCTCTATGACCGATCGTGCACGGGAGATCTCGGCGTTCGTGACGCCCTTCGGGTTGTTCGAGTGGAACCGGATGCCGTTCGGTCTGAAGAATGCCCCGCAGATTTATCAGCGGCTGATAGATAACGCGCTGTATGGACATTTCAAGATCAGGACGGATCAAGATCCGGCTCTGGTCGGAGATGTGTTCACCGAAGGTGACCCGGACCCCGACCCGAAACCTTCAGTTTCGGGGCGGCGGTCTTACATTGATGGCATTCTCGTTACGGCAACTACCTGGGATTTACTGTGTGACAAAGTGGAGAAGTTGATGATTACGTGTGAAAAATGGAACCTTTCGATTAGTGTGGTTAAGAGTTTCTGGGGAAAGACTAAGGTGACCTATTTGGGTCATCAAGTTTCGATTGCCGGATTGGAGGCTAATCCGAAGGATTTGGAGTCTTTGAGTAATCTGCCTTTCCCGCGATCCCTAAAGGCTATGCAATCCTTTTTGGGCAGCCTGAATTATTACAGTCGGTTCATCGAGGATTTCGCAGTCTATGCGGCGGTCTTGTATGAGATGCGGGAGGTGGATTACCATAAGCTGAGAGAGCAGGATAGGCAAGCGGAGACGCAAGCCGGGCTGGCAATATCAGCCAATGAGATGCCTCCCTTGTCAGCTATTTCGCCCAATGAGAAGGCACCCTTTTCAGCTATTTCGGCCAATGAGAAGGCGCCCTTTTCCGCCCCGACAAGCGGCCGGCCGCCGGACCCCTGCGCGGCCGGCCCGGACGACCACATGACCCGGGCGATGGTGGCCTTTGGTATGTTAAAGGCGAAGATGGCGACCACACCGGTCCTGAAACATTTCGATGTTAATAAGACTCCGGTGGTCATCATCTACGCTAACAAGTGGGCGATCTCGGCCGCTCTCGTGCAAGATCATGACGGAGTGTACTGTCCCGTGACCTTCACCAGCCGGACCCTGAAGGCTAATGAAGTCAATTACGGATTGGTGGATAAAGAAGTTTTGGCTCTATTGCGGATCTTGGATGTGTGTTATACTATGTTGGTGTCGCGGCCTATCAAAGTACTATCTAGACGGTCGACCCTATCATGGCTCCTGACGGCGAATGGAATTGACGGCCGGCTGGGGAGATGGGCGGCTCTGCTGTCTCAATGGTCCCTCGAAGTGATTAAGTGTACCAAAGGGGAAGAGGAAATATTGGGCACACTGGCTGCCAGCATTACCCCCAGGGCAGAAGTGGAGAAAGCACTGTAGCGATCGCGCCTCGGAAGCAGCCTCGACAAACTATCGCATTACCGCTACCAGCAGTGGGACCCACGGAGGAACTAATGGTTTTGAGTTTTGACGGGTCGGCGAGTGTAAAGAAAGGGGTCGGGGCCTATAGTGCCATTGTGTGGAAGTTGCCCGAATGGAAAGTGGTCGCGGCCGCCTCAGATTTCACGCCTGGCATTACGGTGAACGAAGCAGAGTACAGAGGGCTGTTGCTTTGCCTAGATCTGTTGGCTGGCCGGACACAGGGGCGGATCATCATATGTGGTGACTCCAATCTGGTGATCCGGCAAATCACAGGAGAGATAGATTGCAAGGCGCCCCGGCTGAGATTGTTGAATGATCGGGTTATGTCCGCCTTACGGAGATGGCCGGAGCACGAATTGCTACACGTCAAACGAGAATGGAATAAGAGCGCTGATAACTTGGCTACGCTGGCTATGCGCGACAACGTGGGGGTAACGGTTTCCGATCCAGCTTTGCTATCAGATTTGACGGAGATCAACTGGCTGCCCGAGATTATCCATCCGGCCAACACGGAGGAGATAATCCGGGTGAGCGCCGTCACCCGATCGCAGAAGCGCCGTTCTTCAGCCGCTGGCTCACTATCCCCAGAAGTAATGAACGAAGGGATAGTTCAACAGTTACGAGCGGAGCGGATTGTCCAAGCGCAGGACGAGGAAGAGTGGATAGTGGATCTCAAGGCATACCTTAGCGGGGAGGTGGATAAACTGACAGCCGAACAAGCTAAAGAATGCTTCAAGCTGGCCCCGGATTACGAAGTGGATGAAAACGGGCTACTGTTTTTCTACCGGGATGCTGACCAGCCGGAGATCGAGAGAGATAGATCCGCTCGGCTAGTTGTACCCACTACCCTGCAGCCGGATATCCTCCATCATTATCATGTGAGCTTGGAAGGAGGACATCAGGGCATCGGCCGGACATATCACAAGATTAAGGCGCATTTCCACTGGCGGGGGCTTTACCGTAGCGTCCAGGCCTATGTGGGAAGTTGTCCGGATTGTGAAACAGGGAAGGGCCGGCCGACCATTAGAGGGCGATCGCCTGGGAATATACAAGCCACCTATTCTTTTCAAGTCATTGCGATGGATCATATCCCGTTCTTACCCAAATCTCGAAATGGGAACACAGAGTTGCTGATCTGGACGGATTTGTTTACCGGGCTGGTCATAGCAAAGGCTAGCTCCACCCGTACCGCCCAACAGGTGGCGCAAAGCTAAAAACGAGGAATATGTGTTTAGGCGTTTCGGGGCGAGCGAGGTCATCCGGCACGACAGGGAGCCCGGATTTATGGCAGACGTATTCCGAGCCTTCAACAAGATCTTAGGACAGAAACAGAGCGCAACTATGGCTTACCGCCCGCAGGCGAATGGAAAGGCCGAAAGGATGGTTCAGACTCTAACCAGAGCCCTCAAGATGTATGTGGTGGAGGCGGATCAGTGCGACTGGGATGAATATGCCGAGAGACTCGCTCTCAATTCGTCGTACGATCGGGTAAGGGGCGACACCCCTTTTTATTTGGCTTACGGGTGGGATCCCCGATCCTCTTTGGAAGCCGCCATACCAATAGGGTGCACCACAAGCCGGGACAGAGACGCCCGCCGCTGGAGGATGGGAGTACAACGCCACTACTCACTGGCGAGAGAACAGGTAAACGAACGCCTCTGACAAGCAATCAAGGACCGCGCCGATCAAAACAACGACCGAGCCAGGGAACTCGGCATCGAGCCCGGCTCCCGGGTGTGGATGTATCTGAATCGGGTCAAGGAGGGCTATGCACGGAAGTTGGCGCATATGTGGCATGGCCCCTTCCGAGTAGCAGAGCTGGTCGGGGATCATGCAGTTAAGCTGGTCACGGCCGGCACGGAATATAGCGTTTTCCCGATAGTGCATGTTTCCAAGGTGAAGTTGGTTAAGCATTTCCCGGACCGCCCGAATACACGCCTTACGGTGGAAAGCGACCGGCTGGATTTCGATGAAGCTTTACTGCCGGAGGATAGCTGGGACAAGCCGTTAGACCCGGATGAATACGAAGTAGAGGGAATTTTGGACGTTCGAAATGGACGGAAGACCCGGTTCGGGCGGATCCACAGAG
Source organism: Sclerospora graminicola (assembly GCA_001887855.2). Lineage (NCBI taxonomy): Eukaryota > Oomycota > Peronosporomycetes > Peronosporales > Peronosporaceae > Sclerospora > Sclerospora graminicola. The sequence continues at coordinate 15,117 of MIQA02024122.1, forward strand.
AGTTTCTCGTGCAGTGGAAAAATTGCAAGGAGCGGTCGTGGGTGGACGAACAGGATTTAAATTGTGGAGCTTTAATGAGAGAGTTCAATCGCCGGCGGGCGAGCCGAAACCGCTTCGGGGTCATGCAGACCCACGAAGAAGGTGAAACAGAGAATTAGTCCGTCCGGTTCCAGGGCAGCAGGCACGGCCGGATCAACTGACACCATTCAGCCGAACAATCGGCGGATGGAAACTAGTCCGGTCAGATATGGGCCGGCCGGTTTTTTCGGAGCTATCTTCGAATCAGTATGGTGCCGGATGGATAGTTTTTTTTGGAGCTATCTTCGAATCAGTATGGTGCCGGATGGATCGGCTTTTCGGAGCTATCTTCGAATCAGTATGGTGCCGGATGGATCGGTTTTTTGGAGCTATCTTCGAATCAGTATGGTGCCGGATGGGAGATGTCGGATGAGAAAGATGAACAAGTGGTTACTTACGTGGAAAATGGAAAGAAAAGTGTATTATCGAGGTTAATAGCCATTAATGAATGGAGAAGATAAGAGTATGCAAGGCTAGCCTCATGGGTCATCCCTGGCGAAGCTCAGCAGAACATGTTCCGGAGTCGGGGCACGCGGAGGCCAGGGTGACGATCGGGGTCCTGCCGGAACTGGTTGCGCCACGGATCTTGTTGGTCGAGCGCATCGAGCGAAGCTTGGAGAGTGGTAACCTGACGCCGACCCAGTCCTGGATACCAAGTCTCGCTTTCGGCCGAGTTCCCGCTTTTCTCCACCCGACGGTTGGCCAGATGTAGCATGGTAGGGTGGAGAAAAATATCCAAGTCGCAGTGGCCGTGCTGGATTCCGTCAACCACGAAGCTGCAGAGCTTGTCCAGCTCTCAGTCGCGCGGTTTCGACGGTTCTTGCGGTCGGCCCGGTATTTGGCTAGCTCGGGGGACTCACGCCCGGCGGCAATGGAAATGAAGAGGTGATGGGTAGACTCCCAGATGGCTTGCCCATGCCGAAAGAGGTACCCCTTACAGACTTCCCGAAAGTCCGCAAACCAGCCGACATGGGGCAGACCGATGTCCGGCATCTTTGTCGCCAGTACGGCCCAGGGTTTCCGGGACAAGATTGCGTTCAGCGGCTCGATCGCCACTAGCTTGGCATCCCAGTCCTCGGCCTTGGGTATAGCGGGAGCCGGCGGGAATATCCACAACGGCGGGCGAGTCAACGCCCGGGTGACAAGGGCACCAGTGAGGTCTTGGATACACAAGCCTTCCAACTGCGCCTTTGACCAGGGAATAGCCGCAGCCAGTTCGAGGGCCGTCATAACCTTCCGGCGGGGGATCCACAACGGAGGGGACTCCTCTGAGGATTCCTTGGACTCGTTCTCGTCGAATACGAAGGGGTCCGGGGAAGGTAACTCCTCGAGGCCCTCAGCGGCGACCTCATCATAGTTCATCTCCGGTAGGTCGGGCGCTCCCTCTCCATCGGGAGAGGCGGTGGACGGGCCTTGGGGATCATGAGGGGAGACACTAAGGAGAGCCGGGGCAGACGAAGCTTTAGACGAAGATCTGGTAGTGCGAGGACGATGGGAGGACTTCCCAGAAGCCGGCGGGGCCGAGATCGAAGTGGGGCTAGGACCCGGCCCGCTGTCTCCATGACCTAGAGCCGCGCTCACCGGCGCGGCGGACCGTTTAGGCCGTTTGGCTGCCACGGGGCCGCGGAGCGACGCAACCCGGCTGGACCGACGTTTTCCCTTATGCGCAGGCGAATCTTCAGTGGACGAGAGAGAAGCCGCCTGCTCGCCGGCTGGCACTGGCGGCGGGTTAGGGTCTTGAGAAGTATCCCAAATCCGTAGACGAGAAGCCTTTCCCGTGCCACCGGTCATCGATCCGGGGGCGGACGCCTCCGCGCTGGATGTCCGGACGGCCGTGGCGGAACCAGCGGCTGACGAGAGAAGTGGCGTGGCGGAAGCGGCTGGATCAGGGTCTCGCGGACAAGCTAAGTCAAGGAGGTGCCTAATAGCCTCCCGGATGGGGGCAGGGCCCTTCATTAGACGCCCCACCCGGGCACCCGAAGCGGCTAGCCGAGCTCGATCTTCCTTGAGAGAGGACAGGCAGTCCGCGCGCTCCTCCGCAAGCTGGGTAAACGCCTCCCGGGCTTCACCCACACCCGATTAATTCTCGGTGTACGCGGCCTCAAGCTCCCGGATTCGGCGCTGGAGCTCAGGCGGTGCGGAGGCCGACTGGTACAGCGCCTTCTGATATTTCGTCAGCTTCTTGGCGAGCCGGATCCGGCGAAACTCCAAATTGCCCAGCTCTAGTTGCGAACTCTCCAATCGTTGAGAGAGTTTGATGTAGCTATCGTAGCGCGCCGTCAACTCGCGCGCGGTCTGAAAAGACTCGACCATCAAGACGCGGAGGTTCGTGACGTTTTGCTCTGAGGATACACACAGAGTGAGCGAGTGGAGAGACGAACCTAAATGTACTTACTCTGGATTTTCAAGGCAGCTATGGCCTTCTGGTTCAAGATGCGCTGTGAGTCCGACTGATGTTGGAGGTGATCTCTCGCTTGGAGAAGGTCGGCCTTCTCATTTTCCAGTCGGCTAATGCGGTCTCGGGATTGGAAGGTGGCTAGCACCTCCCGGACCCGGGATTCATCCGCTTGCTGACTAGCCAGCCGTGCGGTTACAGCCAACTCGGTGTTAGCCTGCTCTAGGCTAGCTACTTGAGTGGTTAGCGCAGCGATTTGAGCTTGCAGGGCAGCCACGTCGGGCTGCCCTGGGCGACGCTCTAGGCCGGCCGGATGGGCATCCGGGCCTACGGCCGATGGCTGCGTATTGGCCGGGGAGTGGCCCGGCATGTGACCGGTGGGTGCGCTGTCACGGTCAGACATAGGGGCGGTGAAAGTCAAAGTGTGGGAGATGTGGTGAGCGCGTGCCTCAATCGTTGTGCGGCTGCGACAAGGCTCAGGGGCGGCTGTGGTGAAGTGTTCCAGAATTAACGGACTGATGATGATGGATGCCCGCACCGGATTGGCTGAAATGTCGCCCTTATCCGGATGCCCGGACCGGTCAATAAGGCCATGGTCCAAAACTTTTTATTCTCATTCTCAAATCTGATATGTTCCACTCCAAATAAAGGGTACTTTTGGACCACGAAACAATTTTCATTCTATGCGACAGTCATGCGGTTGTCATTTTGAAAAATGTTCGGTCCCACGCAAGAGGCAATAATGGCGAATTTGCTACCGTCGCCGAGATTGGTGGCTACAATACATACACCCGCGACGAGGATGTCAAAGTTTGGCTCAGTGAACTGGCGTTTTTTGCTATACGCTGAGAGGGTTTGGCAGTGACGCCTACGCTACTTAAGTTTGAAACCGATATGCAACTGTATATACAGTTCTGTCAATTCGTAATGTAGATCCATTGTCATACCGATGGAGGGTTGTTCCTTGCAGGACTAAGTGCCACGTGAGCAGGATTGAGCACAGTTTCAAAACTAGGGTGCTATCTTAATTATTAGTCTGCAACTTGATATACAGGAAGGACGCCTCATGCAGATTCCCCATCATATCGTACGGAAAGGTAGCAAAAATCAATTTCTGTCGAGCGTATACGGGGACTAATGGGCAGCCCAAAATGTAGGATTACAACTGGCGCTGAACTGGTGCTTAGAGTACATGGACGATGTCAAGTGCCCTGTCAGCGTCGCATTGGATTGGAGCTCTGAAGCCTCAATCGCGGCTGTGATTTGCGGAATCATCTCTTCCAAATCAATCATAGGAGTAGATAGAGAGACGTTAGACTCAGTGATTAGCCCTCTTGTTATTCGAGCGTTTGTCAGCGTATTTGGATGCGTAGTCGAGCACCAAAACGAAAGGGTTCCGGTGCAAGTTGTCTTTGTACCAGGTCTTCAGTCTGTCGGTAAATCTGAGGTCCGGGAACAAACAGTTCTCTTGGATCTTCCGTGGCCAAATAACGGTAGATCCGACCATGTTGTTCCTTCTTTTTGTGATGTACACGTCGCTCTATTCAACATAACTATCGAGCCTCTTGGCGATGAAGACAACACTGACAGCAGTACGACTATAACACCAGAAGTACAATGGGTGAGGTACGATTAGAAGCGCTACGGCAGGTGGGAGACCAACTAGAACGCATTGGAGCCAAAGCTGTTTTATCGCAGAAAATCGTACCAAAATACCTCCAACTGCCAAAGGCATTTTCACGCTTGATCGACTATCCTCCACAAATATTCGTAGGTCAAGTTCTTTCAAGAAAGAATGAAGAGCATGATGTATAAATGTCCACGACGTGTGACTTGATAGGAGGTGTGCAAATGCTAAGCGGAGCCACCATTTTAAGCGATTAGAGGATCGATGACAGCATCACCAGTAGCGCCCTTGGCTATTTATCTCTCATCACGGCACAAACTATAGGTTATTCGATTGTACCGGGAGACTCAGACCCCGCTCAATGCTCGACGCTAGCATCCTAGACGTCATGCAAGCTAAGCGAGATGCGCTAGTGCTCGTTATAGAAAGCGTATGTACGCTAGCCGATACTACGTCAGTCGTCCGAGCTTTTTAATATGAAAAGGCACATGTTCATCTCGTCTATTCATTGTCTGCAGCATCAATCATCAATAGAAATGCTGGATGGTGTCGTATCCAGACAGGTCCTCACTCGCAAGATAAGGTACCAGCAGCGGGTCATATTTTTCGTCCTCCTCTAGTCCATACTGCGGAAGCAGGTTCGATGTCATTACAGGCGTGTAGCTTTCTGGCAGATGAAATCCTTGACACACCACGAACGCCTCATTACTCTGTGCACGTCTGCTCATGGGTTTCGAGCACGAGACACTGTCGAAAAACACACTAAGCTGCGAAGCTAGTAGATCGTACTGCTCACATCGGAAAATCTTGGCAACAAACGTCAGTACATGGGTGGTGATATTAAGCGCCGCAGTGAGCAGTTCTGCCTGTACAAACTCGTCAATGTCATGCACACCTGTGACATCAGGAGCACCGTCACTAATAACTACTTGAGCTTTGGCACCGAGAAAATATCCGATAATCTGCTCAGCCGTGCACTTAGACGTGATGTCGCCTTGTAGTAACTGGACACCGTCGATTGACGGACACAAAATACAATACTTGAGAATCGTTTTTTGTTTGGGAATCGCTCGGCAAGCCATTCTCATCTGAGAATGGATTTGGAGGGGTAGGGTAAATTTTCACCAATGAGCGTCAGCTTTTTTGAGAATGACAATTGCTTTTTGCGTTTTGGACCAGGGCCTAAGAAGACGCGATCTGGGAGCTGCCGGACGCACCTGCGAGCGGCGGGACGGCACCAGGCCTGGGATCAGGCCGGACGAACGTGATAGAAGGCATGAACAGTCGAGCTAGCAGGCTAAGCAGACGGATGGACCGCGGATGTTGGACGGCCGAGTGGCAGACTGGTGGCGGATTGTTTGTAAGGTATGAGTAAAGGGAGCCTGAAGGGAGATGAGTGTTCTAGTGGATGAAGGAGGCACCCGGATCGGATGAGAAGCTGCCAAGGAAGTGCTAGCGCCAGCGGCCAAGGGGCTCGGATGGATGACCATCCGGCCGAGCCGGACGGGTACAATGTACCATCCGGACTGGTACCAGCTGGGTTCGGTGTACCGGCCGGGTTGGTACCATCTGGGGTTGGTGTACCGGCCAGGCGGGTACACAAAGTCGGAGTTAACCGGGCTACTTCGGGTAAGGCACATGACTGGTCAGCCGGGTTATTTGGGGTAGGTTACACAAAAGGGAGTATTGGATATAGGATAAATCAGTATAAGTTTCGCTTTCCTAGACACAAGTCGCTTTCATTGGTTCACGGCAGAGGGCTAACAAGGTCCCCTCTTGCTGTTATTGGTTTGCCCGGGGAAGGTTAAGTTAACCCACCGGAAGTCCCCTGACCGGGAGTCGCGGCGTCTTCGTATACTCACCTCAAGTCGCCCGTGTTTTGAACACGGTATTAAGTATTGGGAAGTGGTGACATTTTGGCCTTCTGTGGAAGAGTGTGGAGTTATATCTACCTTACGTACACATTTGGATTCACCCTTCATTGTTATTGGTTTAGCTGGCCGATTGATTATTCTCGGTCCAGCTGGCGCTATACAAACTTCAAGTGTCTTATTGGTTTAGCTGGCCGATCGACTATTCTCGGCCCAGCCGGCACTATACAAAGTTCAAGTGTATTGCCAGACGAGCTCCCCGGTGACGATTTCCGCCCAGGAGCTACCCCTAGTCCTAACCCTCATCTCTCTATTGGACGGATTTACACTTTTCGCCCTAGGGTCCACCAGGAGAGCAAACCACCCAGTACTGACGGGTACACAAGGTGAGCTTTCAACATGCAACATCCGAGCAGTCACGATCAAGCGGATGGAAGTGACCGATCTAGCCGGCCGGATGCCGGATCGGATCATGACTCGGATGGACGGAGTACCCCCTCCGATAGTCAGTCGTCTGGGACCCCCGTGGGTGTTCGCGTCTCAGGAAGATTTTCTGAGAGCGACTACACCACACAGCTGCAGCACTTTGGCCAGAGGTTGCAGTTCTCGTCGGGATGTGCTCTCAAGTGCTTCCAAAGTTTCGCCAGTTCTTGACCTACGTAATTACAAAATAATTGCGCGCTAAAATTGGCGCGCTTTGCTCGCTGCCAAGTCGTACGCAATACCGGTATTATTGTTATATTTAGTCCAATTAACTATAGGTACAAATTGAGGTACATGTAGCAAAAGTGAGGTACGGGGTGAGGTACACTTATAATTTCCCTAATTAAACCGATAATTACCGTACTGTTAAATTCTATTTGAGGGATGGGGTTGTAGAATTAACCCCAGGTGGACCTGGGGTTCTGTTCAAGGGGGGTTCAAATCGAGGGATGGGGTTCTAATACAGGTTTTACAGTATTGTCGATTCAGTTCAAATTTGCCGATCTGGCGTGATTTGGGCCTGAGATTTAAAACCGCCCAAACCAAACAAGAATGGTGATTTGTCAAAGCAAGTCAATTATTTCACTTATTTCCAATCAGCTGACATCGAGTAGACCCTAAGTCCTACAACACCCCAAACCTAAATCCTACACCCCTAACCCGGACCACCTCTATTACTGATAAACTATTAATAACAGGATTTGCGCGGTTTTCATAGGGTTAAGGTTGCGTGATGGGACGGGACCCCGGGACGGGACCCCGGGACGGTCCCATATCCCGAAAATAAGAATCGACCTCCGGGCAAGAATATATCCCGTTTTTTAATTTAATGTGTACCAGTATTTGACGTGAAATTATACACGTAGCATTACTGTAAGAGAATCATCTAATAAACGGCAATAACTGTCACTACGTGAGATAGCGCGGTCTTTTCTAATAAGAAACAATAAATTTTAAGGCATAAGAGTAGAAGCAAATTTATTTAGACATTGAAGAGTGACTGATTTGTAATTGTGATAGGCTGAGGCCGTCCCAGTCCCAACGTCCCAAAGTGCCCCTGGGATAAAGCCATATGGTGGGACCGATGGATGCCGTCCCGACGCGACCTAACCCCAGTTGGCTGAGCCAATCATTGTCGTTTATTTCGTCCCGGGACTTTGTAAGAACGGCCCTAAGTTTTAATTAGGTTTGGAAAAAAATCTAAAATTGAATGAGCTGGCAGAAGTAGGTTTTTAATCGAGATATCAGAATTTCAACCTTATAAATTTTCAAGACTGAATTGCAGAGATCTTATCGCCACTTTCTTGTTTAGTCCCGAACGCCAAATATGGCCAGTAACACAGAAAGCAGTAATCAGATAGAATTATCGTAAAATTGTTTTGTTTTTTTTTACTTTTTAAGGCGGAGTCAAGCTTGGCTTAACGCGTCGGCTGTGGAATTGTGGTACAGTCGCTCTCAGAAATTCGCACACCAAGCGCATACCCGTTGTTTGACATCAACACGCTTGATGATTGCGAAGACCTTCGCAATCATAACTTTGATCGAAGTACCGACGATAGACGTCGGTACTTTATCGACCTTTTCTACCAGGCTCGTTATTATACGAACCGGAAAGGGTCGCGAAAGAACAGGGACGATAAGGACGCCCTGACCCAAAGTTGGAATGCCTTTGTTGAAAACTACAACAAAGGCCCCGACGATTACGTGAGCAAAGTTCACGTAAGCCGCGAGCGCTTCTTAAAGCACTCACGCTCAGGTAAAATGGAGTCTATCCATTTTACCAGCATCAAAAAAGAAATTTCTTGTAGAGTTCCTTCTCATTTAGCTTGCTCTTGTTGTCCGAAGAGAGCTCTTCGTCTTTTCGAAAAGGAGCCACGAGGGTACCGAGGTTACTCGGTACCCGCTAGTGTTAAGGGCCTAATTGATGCCCTTAATGCATCAGCACCTAGTGCTGATACTTTGCAGCCATCAACACCAAGATTTGTTGCTTCTTATGAGTTTGAGGAGAAGTATCCTTCTCAAACTCCTGCAGGAGGTCAGGGGCATCCGCCCTTAGCACCTCAATCGGTTCCTAAGAGTCAAACTCTTGGGAATACCCCAACCAGCGTACAAAGTACTCGGTACGCTTTCCCTTCTTATAGGGAACCGAGTGCTTCGCTATCAAGCGCTCGAGAATATAGCGCTTATTCCCCTGATTATCAATCAGGGGTGGCGGGGGTTGGAAATTCCCTCGGCGTTGTTGTTGCGGAGCATGGTTCGCAGCTCCGCAAGCTCGAGAGGCATTGCAACGGGCTGAGCGCCGATATGGCGCACACGATGAGGACGTATCTTTCTCATCGCGACGAAATTCACGACATATTGAGCGCTCATCTCGCCATGCAGCAGAAGAATGATCTTCTGCTGGTCGAGATTGATCGACTAAAGTCGGAGATGGAAACTCTCCGGACTTCTCACAATCGGTTGGAGACCGATTACAAGTCTCTCTTGGGAAACTTGAAGAAGTACGGCATTCGCCGTGGGGATGCGTCTCGTCCGAAGATGTAGACGATCGATACGGCTTGAGCCTCCCAACGTAAAACGTTGGGTGGAGGCGCATGGCCGCGGGAATGTCTAGTGTATAGGCATTCCCCTTAACACTTTGGACCTTGAAAGGTCCAATGAACATAGGGAGCAACTTCCGTGTAGGGAAGTTGCTGATTGCATGTGTAGGCAAATTAGTTGTAGATAATAACACTAATTCACCTTTCTGAAAGGAATTTGTGTTTTCCTTCCATTTATGTCTGCATTTTGCTTCTGCTTATCAAAAGCAGAAGCAAGTGCATCTTTCACATAGCGTATTACAGATTGACGCTGTAATACGAATTCATCTACTGCTTTATTAGCAGTAGAAGGACTGTCTTCATTGCCTGCAGCCAATGCTGCAGACACATATTCCGCGTAAGCAGCTTCAGTATCTGAAGCTGCTTGAGTTTCTACTGTGTTAACAGTAGAAGACTCGTCAGTCTCTTCGCAAGTTGCGGTTGCAACTTGCGAATCGACTCGCTCAAAATTTGAGCGCCCCCCCACTTAGATTTGGCGTACCGCCAAGTAAAGCTGGGGTTCGTGGATGCCTTAAGGCATTCACGTAGAACGGTGTATGCTTTGTAGAAGCATGCATCGAGATATTAATTGCAAACTCGGTGAGTGGCAAGTAGTCACTCCACTGCTCGAAGGCATGCGCGTATGAACGCAGCATGTCTCCGAGAACGCGGTTAACGCGTTCATTTTGCCGATCCGTTTCCGGATGGTCCGCAGTTGAAATTTTCAACTGCGTGCCCAACACAGAGAATGTTTCTTGCCAGAAACGTCCTGTGAATCTCGGATCACTATCCAAGACTATGTTTTCAGGCATTCCGTGTAAACGGAATACCGTGTCAACGAATATCCGCGCCGTTTGCGCAGCGGTGACATTCGCTGACACTGCAGCAAGATGAACCATCTTGCTGAAGCGGTTCACAAAGACCACTATTCCTGTTTTCCGACTGTGATCAGCCGGAAGACCAATGATAAAGTCCATGGAAATGGACTTCCAACACTCTGTCGGAACCGGCAGAGATAGGAGGGGAGCCTGCGCAGAGTGCGCAGGCTTGACGCGCTGGCATATCTCGCAAGCGCGTGCATACTTGCGTACCTATTTATATTGGTTACGCCAGTAGAAATCGCGTGCGAGAGAAGCATACGGCTTCTCTCGACCTTGATGCCCCAAAATCAGCGCATCATGGTACTCAAACAATATTTGATGTTTGAGATCATCGTCGTTTGGAACGACGATGCGACTAACATCATCTTGGTCTGTGCTATAAAGCAACAAACCGTCGTGCAATTGATAACGTTGCACGCAAGCGCGAAGGAACTCAGGAAGTTCCTCGCGCTTCCGATCAGATTGATTACTAAGGTAATCAATCAGCAGATGAGTTTCCTCGTCTGTTTCGTACGCTTGACGTACCTGTCGTACGAGTGAAGATGACAGAGCAGTGCAACGTATTGCGTTTGCACTGATTGTCTCCGTTACAGGCGGTTTCGTCTCGTAATCGGGGCGTCGTGATAGCGCATCCGCTATCACGTTCAACTTTCCCGGTTTGTATTCAACCGTGAAGTTGTATTCGGCAAAGAATGATAGCCAACGTGCCATTCTTTGAGAGATGTGTGGTGAGTTCACGGCCGTGCGTAACGACGCATGGTCCGTGTAAACCACAAACGGTCCATCTCCTAAGAGATAGATCCGAAACTTAGCCAGTGCATACTTCATGGCAAGGAGTTCCTTGTCATGCACTGGATAGTTGCGCTCGGCTGAGCGCAACTGACGTGATTGGTAAAATATAACGCGATCACGATCATCGTGATCGCGCTGCATCAAGGCACAGCCGATGGCGAAATCGCTCGCGTCGCAAACGACGTGAAACGGTCGCTCGTTATCGGCTATTGCCAAGACGGGAGCTTCAGTCAAGCTACGCTTGACTGCATCAAATGCATCTTGGCACTGGGTATCCCAGTGCCATTCGACGTCTTTCTTAGATAATTGAGAAAGAGGTCGAATAAGACCGGCATAATTGCACGAATATTTGTGCAAGTATGTCGCCATCCCAAGGAACTTTCGAAGTTTCTTGACGTTGTTTAGCGTAGGTCATTCAACGATCACCCTGATCTTTTCCGGATCAGGGCGTACCCCGTTCTTTCCCACATAGCAGCCAAGAACGGGTATCTCAGGTGCACCAAAGGTGCACTTCTTGAAATTCGCATAGAGTTTATGCTTACGCATAAGCTCTAACACCTGACGTAGATGTTCTTTGTGAACATCTACATCAGTCTTATTATATTCAGCCTTACTGTGGATGAACACGTCGTCGAAGTAGCTCGGTGCGAATACTCGCACCGGGCGCAATAGATGCGTGACGCATCTATTGAAGGTGGCAGGGGCATTTCGAAGCCCCTGCGGCATCACAAGCCACTCCCAAAGCATATCGCTTGGGGTGCTTACAGCCGTGAGAGATATCCTTCTCACGCATAAGGATTTGGTAGAAACCATCCCTTAAATCTAGAGCACTGAAAATGGTGGCCCCGCTCATGCCATCAATGATGACATCTTTCCACGGTATCGGCGTCTGCGCCGGTACCGTGGCTGCGTTCAGCTTATTGAATGCATGAACGATTCTCCACCCACCAGTGGATTTCTTTACGCAAAAGGTGGGACTGGAGTGCGGTGAGGTAGACTCCCGCACATGTCCCGCCTTACGACGAGTTTCGAAGAACCCGTCGATTGCTTTGACTTGGTCACGCGGCAATGGCCATTGCCGCGTGACACAGTACTTCGTGCCTAACTCCCTTATCTTTAGGGAGCTCACAAGGTACTTCTTCTGGGAATACTTCAGCGTATTCCCAAAGTACCTCGTAGTACGGGGAAGTCGCCTTAAGCGACTCCCATCTCTGCGCTTCAAAGCGCTGAACTTTGGTTTTCTCATTGGGAACGGGTTCGTTCCCATTGCTTTCTAATTGTAAAGTGGATATTCGTTCACAAATATACACAACATCGTCTGTTGCGACAATGACGCAGATCTGGTCGATCTGATCCTTGCGCAAGTTCTTTACGAACTTCTTCCAGCTCAAGGCTGGAAGGGCCATTACCTCTGAACTTATGTTCGGAGGGTCGTCAAGTGTTAGAGACTAGGTAGCTCATCCAGTCTATGTCTACGTCAAGACGTTGATCGTCTCGACGGACACAGCTGTGAGATCAGACGCACTCGTCTGATCTGTTGCCTGATCTATTGCACGGTGATTATCACTCGTGCACAAGGCATTCTCTTCATGGTGACCACTGTCTACCATGGTGTTGATGCACTCACGACTGCTCTCAGTCGTGAGTTCTTCGTCTTCGACACAGAAGTTATTTACATCCGTGACGGTTTCATTGTTTTCACGGTGGGTGTTTCCCACCGTGTGAAAATTACTCTATACCACGACCGTCATCGGTCGTAGTAGTAACTTCAACACGGGGGTGTTTTTCACCCGTGTTGCACACGTTACCGACACGCAACGACTCTTCCGTTGCGTGTGCAAGTCCCTCTGGAGTTTAATCAGCGGGTGTACCATCCGCTGAACTAGTCGGATCAGACATGGTGGTGCCATCGCTACCCACCAGACTGTCTGACTCTGAGGTTGTATCATTAAATACAGCCGGATTACTCACAGGGTGATCAGATCCCGTGAGCCCGCCGCCGTCGATCGAAAGGTTTACCCAGTCGATCGTTGGTTGATGCTTGGACACCCAAGGGATGCCCAAGATTACATCGAACTTGTCGTCAAGATCGAGGACGATGTATTCGTCCTCGAACGACAGTTCGTCTAACTTGAAGCGTGTGCGAATCACACGCTTTGGTATAGTCACGGTTGCACCTGTTGCTAACCGGACTGACAACATGATTCGTGGAGATTCAATCTCCACGAAATTCAACGACGTTAGAACCTCAGTTCTAACGAAATTGTTTGACGCTCCTGTGTCAAACAGAGCACGCATGGGGACATCGTTTCCATGCGGCTTAACCTCCAGGGTGATGAGAGGGTTCCCTTCTCCCTGCACATGCTGACAGGACATATTCCCGCCTGGGCCTATTATCCTCACATGTCCGATGTCGGCATGTGAGATAACCCGCCCAGTAGGGCGCCCCACCCCTACTGGTTGTTGACGTTTTTTGCATCAACAGAGGGTTGCTCCTGTTGATGACGCCGACCGCGGCGCCATGCATTCATGGGCGTAAGGGCTCATCTTCACGCATCTATTGCAGCGAAGGAACTTCTTGTTTTTCGGTTGCCTCGGTGTCGAGGCAACTGCAACCGATAGGCCCATCGGTTCTGCACCTCCTCCGCCCGCGCTCTGGCGCGGGTTTTGGTGTCTCGGGACGAAGTTTGAGCTTCGTCTATTCGAGAAATTGTTATTGTTAGCATGCTGCACTGGCGGCATGTTAAAGTCGAAGGGTGTTGAGCCCTTCGACTAACCCCTGCATGCGTTGACGCTGAACGCATGTTGAATTCCTCTCGGATGCTTTGGTCTATAGCATCCATCAGAGTCTTTGGGGAATCCGATAAAGACTCTGTTTGATGGGACCGTCATTCAGTCCCTTCATGAAGCCAGTGACCTGCATGGCAGGGGACACCAGCTCGTATACAATATTTGATAACAAATATTGTATTTTCTGAGCGTACGCATGTAGGCTCAGCTTGCCCTGCCTGAGTTCCATGAACTCTTCACGGCTGCTAAGCTCCATTTCTTCTGGAGCTTCGAAGTTGAGCTTTAGCTCAGAGCTTAAGTCCTGATACGTCAGGAACGCAGATCTATCAGTGTATCTGCGGCTCATCGCCCATGTCCTGGCGCGACCGCCTAGGCATGTGGTGGCGAAATAATCTTGTGAACGTGGGTCCACAATCTTTTGCGCAGAGATGGCATCTTCCACCTCTCCGAACCATCTTAAAAGGGGTTCACCTCCTTCGCCAGTAAAGGTCGGAATCCGCGCCTTTACAACATCAACGCTCGCACTCGCTGTGGGCGCTGGAGGTGGCGACCGTAACATTGCGGATCGCACCTGAGGATCGATATACATCCTCTTGGAACGGGAAACCGTGTCCAAGGCTTCCTCCGGGGTTTTACCTCGGTGGACGGAGATGATCTCGGGCCCTATGGTCCGCATCATCTCCACAACAGTGTCCAAGGTTCTCTGTGACCAATTAGGGAAGTTTTCCCTAACTAAATCTTGCGCGAGCTGTCGCTCGCGCTCACGATCGCTGGCCGTTGCCATGACAGCCGGGCGGCTCTTAAACCTTCGTTCCGCTAGTTAACTAGCGGAACGCGTTAACAGTGGTCGTTCAGACAGACCACAAAGTGCTACCAGGTGTAACAGGCTAGCTGTTACTGGCTTACACTGTGAAATTGCAGTGAGGAAGTGTGCAATTAGCTCGGACCAAATGTAGTTTGGTCCTGCTTAGTTTATTTAAGACAAGCTTTAGCTAGACTATTTAATTAATTAAATAGTCTCTCTTAAATATATATATATTAATATATATACTTTAGGCCACGTGTCTTCAAGAGGGTAAGTTTAAGAGTGAATATATTATGAGTGGTTTAGAGCTAATAACTATAATTAAATCTAAACTAATCTTACAAACATGTAGTATAAAGCTGATCTAAATGATATCTTTATCATTAAATTACTCGTTAGATTCGATAATTGTATCAGAATCTGTTCTCAAAGTGGATTATAACAACTTATAGTCCAATATTCGCATTTCAGACATTAAGTCTGAAACTGAAGTGTGATATTTCAACTTAAATATCACTTATGTAATGGCACCCCATTACATCCGGTGGGTTACTTTACCCTTCCCCGGGCAAACCAATAGCAGCAAGAGGGGACCTTGTTAGCCCTCTGCTGTGAACCAATGAAAGCGACTTGCGTCTAAGAAAGCAAAACGTATACTGATTTTTATCCCTATGTCCAATACTCCCTTTTGTGTAACCTACTCCAAATAGCCCGACTGGATAGTTATGTGTCTTACCTGAAGTGGCCCAGTTAGTTCCATCCGGATGCTCTTTTGTGTACTGTACACCAAACCCAGCCGGTACACCAAACCCGGTCGGATCGGCCGACCTTCGCCGATCTTCCGCCGAAATGAACAAAAAAGGGGTTGTAATCCTTCGTGTACCGCACATCAAATAACCGGCTCGACCCGGATAGCCATCCATCTAAGCTCGCTTGACCGCTGGCGGTAACCCCTCCTTAGCCGCTCCGCGACCAACTCTGGCGCCTCATCCGTCCTCTAAGACACTCAACCTTCTTCAGGACCCTTCGCCCATACACCTTCCAAACAATCTTCCCTTCGGTCATCCATCATCCGGTTCACCTGGTCCGGACGGTCCATCCACATCTAGCCCAATGACCAACATCTCGACCACACCCATCTGGCTCGATTTCATGCTTTGCACCGTCCTGCCGCTGGTAGATACGCTCGGCGACTGCCATCCGGCATCTACGCCCTTGGTCCGCATTTCCGCCAATGAGAAGGCGCCCTCGGACAGATGTATTTCATACCATCCCGTTGATTAAGTCACAAGTCACTTCACCACAGCCGCACCTGAGTCTTGTCACAGCCGCGCATCGGTTGAGGCACGACTTCACCTGACACAAGTCGTTTTGATCCTTCTTACCCATGCCCCGCCTTGGTAAGTCATCTGCCCGATTTATGGCAATTTTCATGAACCCGGTCTTCCGACCGGCTTGAGGTCTCGTCCATAGATGCTGACCTTATCTTGATATATTTTCAGTCCTGCAAGTCGACGAGGATAACAGATGTCGAGTTACTCTGGTGGATGATGACTCGCCTGCCAGCGGAATGCCGGATTCATCCCGTATTCCCGATCTGGTGCTGTCTCCGTTTGACTTTGAGACGGCATCCGTATTCACGGTCAGGCCTGCGGTGACCGGGACAGATTGAGGGGCACCGTCTCTTCCCTTCAGGCTGATCTCCGAACCTTTCAGGCCGACTCCAAAGTTTTGGCGCAGAGATGTGTGAATCTTTGTGCAATGCTTGATCGCACGGGGCCCCGAATTTCCGAGCTGAGGCGTAGCCGTCAGGAGGCAGTGGATGAAATAACCCGCCTTCGGGCCATTGTAGACCAGCTTACTGACGCCTTACAACAGGCTGCTGCACCATCCGCCCCCACCTCCGAAGTGGCGGGGCTGGAAAAAAGAATAGAGGTGCTAGCCGCCCAAGTGGATAGTCTGGAACACATCCAAACGGATTTGGTCCAGCAGCTCGCCTCAGCCAACCGCCGGGCCGACGAAGTTATCGCCCGGAAATCTTCCTCGAAACCGAGTGATCTTCGGCAGCAGGTGACCGATCTCGAAGGTCAGGTCGCCCGCCTGACGAAAGAGAGGGACCGCCTCCGCACGCTGGCAGACGTCGTCGAACCTCTCCGGGCTGCCAACCAGGAGTTAGTTCACCGCTTAAAACTCCAATGTAGGTGATCTCCCACACCTATGTTGTAACTCGGTCGCTTACAGTCTCCATACTATGTCACTTCGCAGTCCAACAAGTGGAACAACTGAAAAAACAGTCCGCCGAGATTTCCGACGCATCCCAAGAGTTATTGCATCTTCGCGGCCGGTACAGCCGGGTGTCCCAAGAGCTAGACGCCACGCGGAATGACCGGGACCACCTGCGAGAATCTCATGCTCAAGCTCTCCACCATATTTTTTCTCTGGTGCAACAATTACAAGAAGTCTCCTCTAGGCAGCAAGGGCTGCGCTCTGAGCTTTACCAGGTTCAGAGAAGATATCATGGCGCTCATGATGAGCTGATCCGGGCCGACCGTGCCTGCGCCGCCCTGCTGGATAAAGAGGATCGGTTCCGGGCCCTGTTATGCGAACAGCAAGACCGGCTCGAGGAGACTCAGACTCAGTCCGCTCCCATCCTACAGGCTCCTTTGTGTGCGCGAGAGGCCATCTTGGCCATCCTGGGGTTGGTGGATCAATGGACCCCCCCCCCGCGCCGAAACCATCCCAGTCATCTGCCTCAGCGGAATCGGGACCTGGGGAGCTTCCTGCCAGCCCTAATCCACCCCTGGCTGGTTCGGATCTCTCGTCCGCATCGGCGGGATCAGAAACCGGAAAACGTCCGGCCAGATCTAATCCATCCCTGGCCGGTTCCGATCCGCCTTCTGCCCCTCCAAACCGAAGAAAAAGGAGCGAATCCTCCCTCCTGCATCGATATTATTTGGGCAATTCGGCTTGTGAACGGGAGCTTGAGTCGGACAACGACGATAGTTTGTTTGCAATGGAAGCCGCCGCCGTATCCCCACCCGTTTCACCGGAGAAAACTGGTCTCACGCCTGGCTCGTCGTCTAGCTCCAAAGATGACTCGGCATCCGGCTCGGAAACTGACGCGCCATCTGGTTCAGGGGCTGCCTTGCCATCCGGCTCGGCTGCTGCTTCGCCATCCGGTTCCAAGATTGGCTCCCCGTCTGGTTCATCCTCGGGTTCAGATCCGCCCTCCCCTAGGTACATATACGATGATGACGATGAAGATGAGGATTACAACGACCAGCAGATGTCTGCTGCGTTGTCCCGCTCTCGCGCGGACACCCGTCGTCGCCTCTCGAATTCTGGTGGCCAAACGGTGGCTCATCCGAAACCTAATCAGGTTATCGATTTGCAGACTCCGCCACCTGCTGGTTTTGGCTACGGAAAATATGAGCCGACTGATTCCTCTTTGCCCCCCGACACTGTCGCCACCTCGACCTCCCGGGTGACCCATTCCCTAAGCTCCAACAGTACGGCTGAGACAGAAAATGGGAGAGCAAAACAGAAAAGAACGAAGAAGGGGCAAGATGTGGCCGAGGAGAAGGTAGAGGAGAACGAGGATGACATCCCCGACTAGTGGTTGCCTCTCAACCTGAAAGATCTGAGAGAACCTTCCTCCAAGACTTCGGCCAAAACCGGCGACCGGCTCCGGCAGGATCTCGTCTCAAGAGTCGACCCGGTCGCCCGGCAGCCAAACCGAAGATTCGGCGGAGCCCTCCAACCCCTGCGCCCCCTCTTCCCAAACTTCCACTTTTGTGGTTGCCTGACGGACGCTTCCCCATTGAGGCGGATCGGTCCGATATCCTGCCTTGACCGGTCGAGCAGCTGAAAAACCTGAGTCTTGCCGATGTTTCCAGTTTTCAACTCGCTCACTCTTTGTCCCGTTCACCTCTCTGGATATTTCCTCAGTCACGCAAGTTGTCTCCAACAGGCACTTGGTGCCTCGACCTAATGAGGTCGGGTGCTGTTGACAAACTCATGTGAATCCGAACCTTGGGGAATCTTGGCCACTGAGATG
This sequence comes from Sclerospora graminicola, assembly GCA_001887855.2. Lineage (NCBI taxonomy): Eukaryota > Oomycota > Peronosporomycetes > Peronosporales > Peronosporaceae > Sclerospora > Sclerospora graminicola. The sequence continues at coordinate 33,475 of MIQA02024122.1, forward strand.
CCGGAAATGGGACTTCCATCCGGCTCATGGTTTATTGAATTCAGAGCGAGGTTCCAAAACTTCGCTGTGACCCATGCCCAGTCCATCTGGGAATCCACCCACTTCCTGTTCATCTCGGCAGAAGACAAGCGAGAAGACATACCACTCCGAGCGTATCCCGCCGCCCGGGAGAATCGACGTGGACGAGCCTCGGAAGCGTGGGTCTGTTTATGTGCGTTTGTCTTGGAGGGCATCCGGGATGGTGTTTGTGACCTGGACCTGTTTCCCTCCCCTTTTATACTCCATATGGCAAACCGAAGGTGCGAAGGTGCAGCGGAGGGCGGAACGTGGTACCCAGGCTTAGGTGCGCCGGATCGAACTGCCTCTCTTTCCAAATCTCTGGAAGCCATCAACCGGCAAGATCCTTGGCGCAATCAGTACGGCAAACGACCCTTCGACCATCCTGGACTTCAAGGGGATCGGCTCCGCAACAAGTACAATCGTCCGTAGCGATGGGTAGCCTGACTCTTTTAGTTCTTTCCTTTCCTTTATTTTCCTTTCAATATATCCATCCATGCTTCTTTCATCCCCACTCCATCCTTCACTTCGGCTATTAACCCCGGTTAATCACGCCCGATCGGCTTGTGAGTCTAGGTTTGTTAGACGGATTGGCAGAAATGAACAAGCTATCAGAGATAATCGGACAGGCCGCCAGGTGCGAGGTCCATCCATCCGGATCCAACCATTTCGGAGAAGAAAAGTATGACGACCAGAAGTGGGAGCAAGACACTCAGACCCGACCGGATCAAAAGATGCCCTGTGGCAACAAGAGATCCCTCTAGGTACACGTATACCGGTATAAGCACGAAGATAACGGGGGGGGGCGTAAAATCTGTCCATTGCTCGGCTTACGTCCACTGATAGGAGTCCCAACCAAGTAGCTGAACATTTCGCTTTTTGGATGAATTGGGACTTGCTTGGCCCCCCAAGGCCCCTGAGAACTACGATGGAGGTATAACACTGTTCCATGCCAATAACGTTCGGGGCGGTAAACTTGGTACTCGGCGCCACGTTTGATACACTTGTTACATTGCCCTGTTAGATATCCGGATACCGGAGAGCGACCAAGTTGCTGTATGGATATAAGGAAAGGAAAAACACCCAAGACGCAGGGACGTCAAGGAGGTGTGACGCAGGGCGTCAACCGCAGGGCAGTTATAAAGAAAGGAAAGATACCCAAGACGCAGGGCGTTAACCGGAGGGCGGTTACAATCATTATGGGATGCAGGGCATCCAGACGCAGGGCGTCTACCGCAGGGCGGTTACGAAGTTGAAGCCAACTTCAACTTATACTGGGAATTTGTATATGCATATATATTCATGTTTAACTAATAAAAATAGGGCGTGCAAGGTGAGGTGCCAGTTGGCAATCTGACGGTGGAGCGCAGGGCGCTACAATATTAAGTAAGGTGCAGTGCACTTACCACCACCTCACCTTGAGTCCCCGGGGCCATTCGGGCACCGACCGTAAGGGGGTTTATATTTCCTACTGTCCTTCAGAATAAACTGTAGAAGTGCATAGTAATAACAAGTAACACTGTATTACTATTACTATTACTACTTATGTACTACTATTAAGTACTTACACATAGAGGTCATACAATGGAGATGGTCTCAAACAGTGACAAAAACCCAACTGGTTACGAGCCCAACAATTGAAGATTCTGATTAGTGTGGTGGATCCGATTTCCAAATCCAGAACGGACGTTTTTAGTGGAATTCGGATACCGAATATCCCGGACGACCAACTATCGGAGGGGGTACTCCGTTGATTCTGATCGGCATCAGTATCGGATGAATCATCACTATGATGATGATCTGACCTTCCCGGTCTTGTGGCCGGTCGTGATGTACGATAGAATCCATATTTAACTTTATCTCACCTTGTGTACCCATTGATCTTCGGTAGTTACACTCAGTTAGGTGGACTCTTAGATGAAAAGGGTGATTCGAATCAGGTCGGAGGAGATGACCTTCTCGAGACGGGGGTGCTCTCGTGTGAGAATCTTCACCGGAGAAAGAGTCAGTGTTGATACTTAGTTAAAGTATCTAAAGGCACTGATCGGGAAACTTCGTCCGATTAGGCCAGCCAATAAAACAAAAGATAACGTGAAACCACGAAAACCACGATAGATCCACGATCTTCCACAGTAAACCACAAACATTATCTCCACGAAACCTTTCCGATTAATATAACGTGTTCAAAACACGTGCGCGTGAGGGGGTGAGGGTTGAAAACCTAAACAAATCCTGTCGGGGGACTTCGGTAAGCCAAATGCGTCTATGCGCGTCTTAACCAGGAATTAAGTTGAGCTACAGGGGCCTAGTTAACCCTGTGCTTCCAATGACCGCGACACGTGGCGGAGCGACTCTTTGGTTAGGGGGTAAATTCAAAATGCATTATATATGCAATGTCCTATACCTAGTGTACCATACACCAACTTATGTGACCCACCTCATGTTTCAATCTTGCCCATCTCGTCACAAAGTCGTTCCAGTACCACCATCAACCAATCTTCAACGCATCTTCAACCTGATCTGTTCCACTTTTGGACCGATCCCGATCAGGCTCTCTGGCGATCTTCAACCAACCTGATTCTTCGAGAATCAGCTTAGCACCAGCTCGGGATCGGTCTCTCAGGCATTGTTCGCCTGATTCAAACCCGTTCTTGGTTGAAACTCCTCTCTCAACGCCTGGAAGCTGATTCGGGGCTGACCCAAACCTGTTCGGGACCGGCACGGGAATCAGGGCGAATCAGCCCCGGATCACTTCCAAACACCTCAGGATCACCAAAACATCGACATCCCCGCTCGTTCAACCCTATCTTCGACCTCCATTGTATGTTAAAACGCGAGGTTGAACCTGAATCAGCACTCCTCTTAGAGTTGGATCCGATCTGATCTTTCAATGCTGATTCGGAGCAAGATCGTTGACACTTGTCATTTGTTCCAGTTGATAAGCCTCATACAACTTGCCATTTCACGTGTCGTGCTCCGTCATACACTTGACCTTCACATCTAAGGCGGGACCAGATTGTTCGGCCGGTCAACCGAGATCTCAATATCTCATCGACTCGAAACACTGGTTGTTGACGTTTTTTGCATCAACAGAGGGTTGCCCCTGTTGATGTCGCTTACCAGCGGACTGTCCAGTCCGCTGACTGCGTGGCGCCGGACGCGGCGCCATGCATTCATGGGCGTAATGGCCCATCTTCGCGCATCTGTTGCAGCGAAGGAACTTCTTGTTTTTCGGTTGCCTCGGTGTCGAGGCAACTGCAACCGATAGGTCCATAGGTTCTGGACCTCCCCCGCCCACGCTCTGGCGCGGGTGTTGGTGTCTCGGGACGAAGTGTGAACTTCGTCTCGATGGGAAGTTATTAGTATTAACATGCTGTATTGGCGGCATATTAAAGTCGGAAGGCGCTTGCGCTTTTCGATTAACCCCAGCATGCGCTGCTGATGAACGCATGCTGAATTCCTCCCGGATGCTTTGGTCGATAGCATCCCTCAGAGTCTTTGGGGGGAACCCGATAAAGACTCTGTTTGATGGGACCGTCATTCAGTCCCTTCATGAAGCCAGTGACCTGCATGGCAGGAGGCACCGGCTCGTATACAATATTTGATAACAAATATTGTATTTTCTGAGCGTACGCATGTAGGCTCAGATTGCCCTGCCTGAGTTCCATGGACTCTTCACGGCAACTAAGCTCCATTTCTGGAGCTTCGAAGTTGAGCTTCAGCTCAGCTTTCAAATCCTGATACGTCAGGAACGCAGATCCATCAGTGGATCTGCGGCTCACCGCCCATGCCCTGGCGCGACCGCCTAGGCATGTGGTGGCAAAATAAGCTTGTGAACGCGGGTCCACAATCTTTTGCGCAGAGAGGGCATCTTCCACCTCTGCGAACCACCTACAAAGGGGTTCACCCCCTTCGCCAGTAAAGGGCGGAATCCGCGCCTTTACCACTTCAACGCTCGCACTAGGTGCGGGCGCTGCTGTTACTGCTGATGTTTGGGAGCGCAATATTGCGCTGTGCACCTGAGTATCGATATACATCCTCTTGAAACGGGTAACCGTCTCTAAGGCATCCTCCGGGGTTTTACCATGGAGGAGGGTGATGACTTCGGGCCCTATGGTCCGAATCATCTCAATCACAGTGCTCACAGAACTCTGTGACCATGTTACCAGTTAGGGAAGTTATCCCTAACTAAATCTTGCGCGAGCTGACGCTCACGCTCACGACCGCTGGCTGTTGCCATGACAGCCAGCGGCTCTTAAACCTTCGTTCCGCTAGTTAACTAGCGGAACGCGTCAACAGTGGTCGTTTAGACGGACCACAAAGTGCTACCAGGTGTAACAGGGCAACTGTTACGCGGCTTACACTGTTAAATTGCAGTGAGGAAGCGTGCAATTGAGTAGGACCAAATGTAAATTTGGTCCTCCTTAGTTTACCTTAGATAAACTTTAACAAAGACTAATTAATTTATTAATCACTCTCTTAAGTGTATATATATTAATATATATAACTTTTTAGGTTACTTGTGGGATAGAAGGTAAGTTTAAGAGTGAATATATTATGACTGGTTTAGAGTTAATAACTAGAATTAAATCTAAACTAATCATACAAACATGTAGTATAAAGCTGGTCTGAATGATATTTCTATCATTAGATTACTTGTTAGATTCGATAATGATATCAGAATCTGTTCTCAAAGTGGATTATAACAACTTATAATCCAATATTCACATTTCAGACATTAAGTCTGAAATTGAACTGTGGTATTTCTACTTAAATATCACTTATGTAATGGCACCCCATTACATGCCCCCCCCCCGCCCGCTTAGATAGCCACTTTCACGTCGATTAGGCGTGCTCAAGGAAGAAGGTTCGTGGTCAACAATCACAAGAAGCGGCTTTTTCAATGGTGTGGACCCCCTTTGAAATGCGGCTGACTACCTGTTAGAAATACCAGGTAGTCAGCCGTCAAATGACCATCCACAGGGATCTGGGCTTCATCCACGAGAGCAAAGGCCACCTGATACATTCCTTTGGTTACAAGATGGTCGTGAATCAATCGGAAGAGCTCAATGTCATCGTACCAGATCTTTGTACTGGCTACAATACTCGCTTTTTCAATCTTTCGTACGGTGGGGTCTGTGGCCTCGTTAATTACCAAGTCCGACGCTCGATGGGTTACGAGCGAGATCAAATCGAGCGCCGACTCGCGAAAACGAACGTGAATGTCTGCGTTTTCCTCCAAGACCGGGTCACTTCGAATCATATCGGAAAGGAGCTAGACCACTTGCATTTTCTCGAAAATTTGGACAATATGGCGGTCTCATGCGAGGATCAACAATGCTCGCGTTGTTAGTAATCAAATCGCAACTGCATTCTGCACCGATCGTTTGTACTGAAGCAAGTAGACACAGACTTCAATCGCATTACGCTCGCGGGCCAACTTTCGAACCGGACGCAGCATTTTATCGTCTTTGGCTTTTGAACAACAATTCAAAATACAATTGTCGAGCGTGGGGATACTGCCGCCATGCGCCATGGTTTCGGTACTCGAGCACTGGGACCGGTCGTCGTTCTTTTTTTTCGTACGCATACTGCGAGCGGTGAGCGTATACTGTCGAATATATTTGTATGGATGTTGCCAACAATCTTTTTGATGGGGAGGCGACACGCATTTGCAAAACACAGATCCGAGTCGCGTGAGTTGGGACAGATGGCAAGAGTGAGCAAAATGGCCATCCCCAGCTGTGTACACGCAGTGCCGTCGTCCAACGTCGTCACTTTAGTCGAACAGACTTCATTTGCAAGCGACGGCACCACGAGCGTCTAGACACGAAGCGCTTTCTAAAGAGAATTCCGCTCGCTCAGCCGTCCACGTTCGAATCGCCGTGGAATTGTCATTTGGATCGGTCTTTTGCATGATTGAACACATCATGGCGACGACTTCGAGCAACACGAGAATCCCTCGTAAATGACTTAATTTCGCAGCTGAAGGCCACATACCAGCCCCTGGTCCCGTTGCTGCTGACCACGAATGGGTCGAGTTGCCACTGATAGCACTGAAGCGGTATTTTGCATAGAAAACCATGATACGTTTTGTCATCAAGATCTACGGCTTTAAACCACGTGATTTTCGGCACAAGGGCAGGAAGGCAGGACGCGACAGTCGCGGCTGTGACTACGGGGACTCAGCTCGTTAGTACTAGATTCAAAGGAAGATTCAATTGAGCCAATTTGCACCGTAGACGATGAGTTACAAATGCCATGTGCATGCGCACGTATTGACGTAAACAGAGACATCCATGTTGAGCCAATCAAAATGCCGATGTCGAAGTCTTTGCAACGCGAATGATGTTCAAGATGGTGTATAACCCGTTACGTTTTTCAAAGAAGTTAAGAATCACTTTAAATACCAACGTGAGACTGTAAAAGCCACTGCATTCTGTCGTGCCCGGTCATTGGTACTCGAGAGCAGCGTAAACGCCGCCGCCAACAAGGTGTCGGCGTTCATGACCACATTACGCTTAATCACGGGTGACAAGGAAGCCAATCCATGAAGACACATGGACAAACTACGATCCAAGAGACCCACTTGAGCCGCGGTTTGTTGCGTTTGATACACGCTCAGGAGAAACGCGACGCCACCAGTTTCCACCACAAACTTCTTATGGGCGAGAAGCTGTCTTGATGTCAAAATTTCTAAGTTCGTCTGTGTGGATAGCGAATAGAAAAAATCGAACTTGCTGCTTATATTTCCGGACATCCGCGACGTTCTTATATTTTCGGACGGGAGGAAGTATATGATAGTCACAAAAGTAGTACTGTATCTCACCCCCCATAGATGACGTTTCCATATCTGGACCACTCGAATTTTCTTGGTTCGTGAGTGCACTACTTAAGGAGGTGTGACTGTATTTGCTTTCACAAAAGTAACTTATGGAATAGTTGATTACACTCATGAAAGCTGGAAGTTTTAACGTTAAAGTTACTTTTTTTGTTAATGCTGGTGTCTTGGGCTTCATCAACTAATTAGATGATCGGTTCCTACATCCAATTTATATAGCACTCATTCTTTTGCATCGCTTGCTATTAGATAATCATGAAAAGTATGCAGCTCACTGCGCTTTATTTTTACATCCCGAAATTTTGGACAATGGATAAAATGAATTACTAGTATCCAAAAGTAAGCTTATTGAAAATGACGACGTCCCAGACATCACACAAATGTGATGGCCATTATACAGCTTTCCTAGATCGCAGTGCGCCTTAATCATATCAAGTCTCTATAGTACGTGAGAACATTTAAGATACTTGATCAATTCAAAATTGTTTGTCATAAAAGCGTAACTTAGTCGTATTTTACCATAAATTCCCGTTTAAACAACACGTAAAATATCTAAATCCATTTAAAACCATTTGAGTCATCTTTTGACGAAGTTTTCGGAATTTTATAAGATGTTTGGAGGCGATACTGCGTTGCCATTTTCGCGTCATTCGGACGTACTGCATAGCGCTGTGCCAACGGATCCGACAGCACTAGAAAATCTTGTAGCGGAGCTAAAGCGTAGAGGCAACGCCGCTTTTCAACAGAATGCTTTGGAAGAGGCTGAAGTGTTGTATACGCGGGCTATCACTGTGAACGCGGAAAACATGCTACACAATCAGCACATCTTCTATGCTAACCGCTCGGCTGCGCGTTGCTCCATGGGAAAGGCAGATCAAGCTCTTGAAGACGCCGAGGCTTGTGTGGCGTTGGATCCCACATACGCCAAAGGTTACTTTCGCAAGGCACAGGCGCTTGTAAAGCTGGGGCGCTTTAAAGAGGCGCTGGTCATGCTGGACAAAGCCAAAGTATTGGAGCCTAGTAACAAGTCGGTGACAGAACTGTACAAGAAGGTGCAGGAGATGGCTATGAAAGAGAAGGAGGCGCCAATCGCCCCGGTTCCAAAGAAGACGGTGACCCGCGTTGAAGTGGCGCAGTCCAGTCCTGTCAATACTGATTCGGCAAAGACTAGCATTGCAGCTACTGCCGGCTCAACGGTTGTAGATGATGATGCTGAGATCGTTGGTCACGTCCGCGGTTACAAGAAATTGGCCGATGGGCGTGTGACCACATTTTTCAACAATGAGCTCACAGAAGAGGCTAGGCAGCTTATTGGTGACATTGCTCCAAAGAAGGTGGAGGATCCCAACAAAGTGCAGATCAAGAGCGTAGACGGTGGATCGGCTTGGAATCAGGGCAACACTTTTGAAGAGAAGGACATGACAGCGTGGGCCAAAGGTAGGCTGGAAGAGATTCTGACGGGGATCTCAGCTCCTTTGGGCACCGGTGAAGGCGTCGTGACGTCGGTTAAAGTGTCAAACCTCGAAGGTGACGCGTCGATAGCCGTTGTACGTGGCGCCAAACGCTACATCTTCGATTTTGCATTTACGCTGGCCTGTACGTTAAAGCAAGGAGATAATTCGGTGTTGGGTGACTTAAAGTTTCTGGACTTAAGCTCTGACTGTGGTGGTGATTATGACGTGGAAGCCGTGGTACCTACTCGTTACCAGTCACAAAGTGGCAAAGCATTGCATGCTGATCTGAGCTCGTCGACTTCGCCGTTCCGTAAAGCCCTTGCTGCCCAACTTAGTACCTTCGTACAAGAGTACCACACGTTCTGATTCTAAATAGTAATACAGCGACTTAATAGCTACTCTGTATTCAAATTGTATGTTGAGGACGCGACGCCCAAGATAGCCGCCATCTCTGCAGGTCCGTAGGTTTTAGCGTTTTTGTTGGTCTGTCGTTTGCGATAATGGAGCCGTCGAGAGACGGTGGTCTTCGCGACGCCGTGCTTTTTACTTTTCTTGCTCTTCTTCATTTTCTCCTTTTTATTTTTTTTTCCTTCTTGTCTTTCTTGCTCTTTTTCTTATCGAAATGACTTCCACCATCGTTACTGTCATCGCCCGAGAAGGGCTTTTTGCCATACGATTCATTTAGCGTCCTAAGTACATCCGCGAACCCTCCCGCCGTCTCAGACCATCCTTGCACCTCCGCCTGCTTAAGGCTGCAGCCAACGCCCAAATTTTCTGAGCGTCGCGCCACTTTCACATGGGTTGCCTGTCCCTGCAAGTTTTTTCCCACGCCTTGGCCAGCTGACCAGCCCATCTTCACAAGCATTTTAAAGCCAAACTTTGACGTATCCGCAGCCCACGCCATATTTTGTCTACCTCCAACCGCCACCATAGTCTTGCCAGCCTCCTCGAGAGAAGAGGAAGTAGCAACTTCTGACATATTTCCTAGAGCTGAAGAGCGCGGCCACAATGTTAATTAAACTACCTATGGTACCGATGTGTTGTACTATACCGGTATGTACCGTTATGTGCACACAGACATTGGCTTACCGGTATCTACTCCTCTGAATAAAACCTAAATAAAACATAAATTACGCAGTTTCACATTAGGGCAAGCTTGACTCCGTTATAAATCAAATTCTACGATTCTGTCTGATTATTGCTTTCTGTTTTTGGCCATATTTGGCGTTCGGGAGTCAGCAGAATTGAGTCTTGAAAATTTATGAGGTTGAAATTCTGATATCTGATGACTCAACGATTAATACCTACTTTTGCCAACCCATTGAATTTTAGGAACCTGATTAAAACCTATAATGCTCTTATAGAGCATCTCCACCGGTGGATCTTAACATCAGGTCGTAATCTAAGAGTTAAGACCCTGTTTAAACCTACTACAGTAGTAGATTAGATGCTCTAAGAGCATCGCCACCGGTGAGTTTTAAAATTTCTGGTCGTTACCGCTCTTAAATTTGACGCGGCAGGGCTTATTTTATGGTTTTAATCAATACAGTAATTTCATTGGCCAAAACAAAATCACTTATGTTTGGAGTTCATTGGCCAAATCCCTGATTGGCTGATTTTTAAATAAAACTGGCGCTAAGACATGACGGCCAGAAGGGAGCGACCACTATTACGTAATCACAAAGTACGGTAACGACGGGTTGGGGGGAAAACATGGTTTAACCTGTTGAAATTGGTTGCATAAGGATGTACGTGGTTGAGAACCACTATACTGAATTTAAAGTATACAAGACTGACGAAGGGCATAGTCACATGAAAATCAGGTTCTATTTAGTGTAGATTTTTAACTTTTACATAAATAAATCACTTTATACTTTTAGCTATACTTAAGACGCGCTTACGTGACCCTTCTTGCGGACCCGAGTGCTCTAGGTCCCGCATTAACATTACACACACTGGAAGTTGGAACAAGGGGATTGGTATATTACGACTGTTTCCTGTTACGTTTCTATTTTCCGTTTGGATAAAGTGGTATTTCTCGCTTTAGTTATTTCACGTACCTTTGTGGAGTTCTCGTGCACTGGCCGGCTCGCTTGCTTTACGTGGTACTGGAGTGTGACGTTATCTCAGTGGTTTACTTTCGACAGGTTATGAGCCCAAGTTTAAAGGGCATCTTAAGTTCGATTTTTTTACTGTTTTAAGTTAAAGAAGTTGTGAATTGTGAAAGTCCCCTTACGCAGAGGGTAATTGTGCTGGTTGATTCGTGGAATTCTCACGCTGTGAAAAATTGAATCGCGGTTGTACTATACCGCAAGAATGTCCGAAGACAAGGACGAAAAAATGGCTGCGGCCATAACGAATATGATGGAATTCATGCAAAAGTTCGACAAGCGCCTTGAAAAAAAGGAGAATGCGCAAGCAAACGATTTGGGTCAGTCACGGTCCTCGAATGGCTTTGGAGATAGCCTTCGTAACCATGGACCGTTTGGCGGAAGGATGACCCTAGACGAACTAAACAAGGCCGAAGGTATAGGCCAGGGTGTGCCAGGAGTTTTTGAAACGAAACAAGAAGGCGCCCACATGCATCCGGGGGCACCAGGGGCGGCACCCGCTGGAAATGCAAACATTGGAAATATGGGGTATGGTGTGAAGCTTGCGAAGCTCACCATACAGAATTTCGATGGTACGGAAACGTACAAGGGGCTAGGGGCAGGGTTTAAGCAGTGGGCTTACCTGTTCCTCGAAGCACTGGAAGTAGCCCAACTCACATCTGGTTTCCAATGGAACGAAAGATTGAAGGTGAACAAATTGGGTGAACATCTGGAAGGCATGGCGTTACGTTACTTCCAGTCAAATATTGGTGTATGGTGGGCTATGACACCAACACTTTACGCCGTGCTGGAACAGATGAACAGTGCGTTCAAAGTAAATCTGTCGCACCATCAAGCATCGGCAATGTTCGCGGCCGAGAAGGATCCCCGGCGATCCTGGACCGAACATCTACTGTATTTGGTTGCACTAGCGAGAGAGAACGAGCTCTCTGATAAACTAATTGTGGAAAATGTGGTGAAATATGCAGCACCACACATGAAGGTGGCCCTGATGGTTAGATATAACCCTCTCAGGCAGGATTACGTGCAGCACGCCCAGGAATTGGTGGCCTGGGCGCAGGAAATCGAGGACGATGAGAAAAGGCCCCGAAGAGGTGCAAGGTCGTTCGTAAATAATGTGGTTGAGGGCAAGAGTGACAAGATTTGTTTCGGATGTGGTAATGAGGGGCATATCAAGAGATATTGCCCCCAACAACCCAAAGGAAAAAGGCCCAAGAAAACGAATAATCCAAGTCGAAAAGCTAATGGGGATAACGAGCGACGATTCGTCCTTGCGACCACGGACGAAGAGAAAGAACATACGCAAACAAGTGGTCTGGACAAGGATGACGTATGGATCGTGGACAGTGGCGCCAGCCGTCATTTGGTAGGTGATCCAAGCCTACTGGAAGATGCGGTGGAATGTGGAAACCACGAGAACCTCATTTTGCCGGACGGTGGAGTCTTAACGGTGGCTAAGGTGGGGAAGGTGACTCTCAGGAGCACCGAAGAGCCAGCCACGACCATTGTCCTCACGGAGGTGTATTACGCCCCCAAGCTTGCAAAAAACCTGATTTCGCTTGGATGCCTTAAGAAGAAGGGGTGCATTTTCGAAGATAAAGATGGAAAAATGAAAGTCAAGATGAACAAACAGACTTTATTCTCTGTGGAATTATTTGGTTCGATTTTTATAGCTAAATTAATCTCGAATGGAGTGGCAATGCAGTCGATGTTCACAGATATTGTGATGAGTGTGATGAACGAGGAAGCGGGAAATGATGTACAGGAGGGATCCTTACACCATTTCTATACGCGCCTCGGGCATCTAGCTTATGACTCGGTTGAGAAACTGGCGAAGAAGCCGGGCTCTGGAATTAAAATAACGAATTTCTCTCGTCCGAACTGCCTGACGTGCGCAGAAGGGAAGGGAACGCGCTCTAAGCAGCCCCAGAAGGACTCGGGTATGCATGCACCCATCGACAGAATTGGAGGGGTTATATGCAGTGATTTAAAAGGGCCCATCACGCCCCGTGACAGGCGTGGAAACCGTTTCCTCGTGGTGTTTATTGACCATTTTTCGAATTATGTGCGCGTTTTCGCAGCCCCGACGAAGGATAGGGCGGCGAAAATGTTCGAGCACTTTCTCGCCTGGTTTGAGAACGAATTCAATTGTCGAATTCACGTGCTGCGAACCGATGGAGGCGGGGAGTACAAGAATGTAGAATTATTCTGCAAAAAGACTGGAGTACGGCGTCAAGTGACCAAATCAGGTACCCCCGCCTCCAACGGGAAAGCAGAGAGGATGAACCGAACCATATTTAATATGGTTTGGTGCATGATATTCGGTTCGGGGGTCCCATTGATGTATTGGTCGGAGGCGGCTGAGTATGCTACGTATATACTCAACCGCAGTCCGATCAGGTCTAACCCAGGAAGAGCGCCTCCGATAGAGGTGTTAACAAAAAAACCGGTGAATATTGGTGACATAGTCACGTTTGGGTCCCCATGTATGGTTTGGAGGGACCCACGTAAGAAATCCCTCGGAAAACGCGCTGAGAAAGCGTTGGTCCTAGGAAAGAACGACCAGGTCAAAGGGTACAAAGTCCTGCTACTCAAGGACAGGGTGGTAATCACCACCAGGCATGTAAGCCACATCGAGACGATTGACGAACGTGCAAACAAGCTGATTTCAAGAGCGTTGACGGGTGACCAAGAAAAGGAAAGAGGCACCGTCCAAGAGCATGAGCAGGAACAAGAAAATGAAAGCGAAGAAGAAGTCCCCAGACGAAGCGACACAGGTGGAAAAACGAGTGAAGGACAAGAAAATGTGCGTAAGTCCTTCCGGAAAACGAAGAAAACCGAAAAGGCAGCGGCGTTGGAGGAACTGCGGACGAAAAGAGCGAAGAAGTCTAAGGCAAAAAAGCCGCAGACGCCGTCAGAAGCGAGCGAAAGCGAAGGCCGGGGGTCGAAGGAGGCAGTGAATGCCTTGACAGAGCCGGGTGAAGAAATTATGTACGCACTCGCAGTGATGGGTCCGGGCAGCGACAAGACCAGCAAAATGGCTGCAATCCCGGACCCGAAGAGCTATAATGAAGCACACAAGAGTACCCAAGCAGAAAAGTGGACGCTAGCGGAGCAGGCGGAGATACGTGCTCTGGAGGAACTAAAAACTTGGAAGCTGATGAGGAGAGTGGACGGGAAGAAGCCCCTCCCAACAAAGTGGGTCTACAAGACCAAGTTACGTGCAGACGGAACGGTGGAACGCTACAAGGCCCGCCTTGTTGTGCGCTGTGATCGACAGATTTTTGGCGAGGACTATTTTTTCACGTTTTCGACTGTCATGGAGCTTAATAATGTGAAGATTATTTTGATCATGTCATTGGTGTGGAAGGTTCCCGCCAGACACGGGGATGTGCCCAGTGCATACCCTAAGGCGGGAACCGAAGAGGAGTGTGAAATCCACTTACAGATACCCCAAGGGATGGTGATCTCGAACGAGGTATTGAGAAGGTTTGACGCAAATTGCACGCGTGATCTAGTATTAAAATTGGAAAGGAACCTTTATGGGTTAAAACAAGCGGGGCGTCTATGGTATGAGCACCTGCGAAAAACCATGGTGGACCTAGAGTTTCGACAATGCTTGACGGATACGTGTGTGTTCGTGCGTGCGAATGAAAACGGAATTACGCTTGTGGGTGTTTACGTCGACGACCTGCTAGTTACGGCAACTTGTGAGAGATTGGTCGAAGATTTTTTTCGTGAAATGCAGGTTCTCGAGTTAAAGGATCTTGGTACCGTGGAAAAATTTCTCGGAATGAGAATTGAAGGAGACTCTGGAGGTGGTTATCGGATTGACCAGGAGCTGACGATCGAGGAAATGTTAGCGAAGCACGGGTTAAAAAATTCAAACCCTGTGCGCACGCCCATAACCGGCACGGATGTGGACGAAAACCTAAATGAATTGCTTCCTGAAAAAACTAGTGGCAACAGCCCAAGTGTGAAAAATTTTCAGTCATTGGTGGGAAGTTTACTATGGATATCTCGCTGTACGCGACCAGATATATCATTCGCGGTTCATCGTGCCACACGCCGTACCCATGCGCCAACACTTTATGATTATAACGTGGCGAAACGGGTGGCACGATATTTGCATGGTACAAAAGGATTGAAATTGAAATTGACGCATGATAATTATGGAAGTGTACCACTGCGAATTGTGGGGTACAGTGACGCAGATTTCGCGGCGGATAAAGACGACCGAAAGAGCGTCAGTGCCAGTGTTACGTTTGTGAATGGAATCATTGCGGGATGGACGTGTAAGAAGCAAGGGACGGTGGCACTTTCGACCGCCGAAGCCGAATTTGTGGCGGCAGCGATGTGTGGAAAAGAGGTGCTAGGTGTCCGAGAATTGTTCGAAGAAATTGGGATGCAGGCGAAGACGCCGATAGTACTCAAGATTGATAACCAGGCGGCGATCAAGCAGCTGGAGAGCGAAGCCAGCGCCGCAAGCACCAAGCATGTGGACGTCAAGTTGAAGTTTCTTAAAGATTATGTGAAGAAAGGAAGTGTGCACCCGGAACATGTTGGAACGAAGGACATGATAGCAGATCTACTCACGAAAAGTTTGGATGCACCCCGTATGGATGACTTGCGCAAGCAAATTGGTTTGGAATAATTGGAACTACATTGAGGTGACTGGAGTTATGGATGGATGAATTCACGGTATGGATGAAACGGTGAATGGTATATTTTTACATTTAATTTTCGAGGTGCTACGCCTACCGACAGACTTGGAAGGAGTGTTGAAATTGGTTGCATGAGGATGTAAGTGGTTGAGAACCACTATACTGAATTTAAAGTATACAAGACTGACGAAGGGCATAGTCACATGAAAATCAGGTTAAGTCTATTTAGTGTAGATTTTTAACTTTTACATAAATAAATCACTTTTTACTTTTAACCATACTTAAGACGCCCTTACGTGACCCTTCCTGCGGACTCGAGTGTTTTTTCGGTTCCGTATTGACGTTACGCACACTGGAAGTCGGAGCAAGGGAATTGTTATACTACAACTGTTTCCTGTTACGTTTCTATTTCTCGTTTGGATAAAGTGGCATTTTTTGACTATCTCACGTACCTTTGTGGAGTTCTCGTTCACTGGCCGGTTCGCTTGCTTTACGTGGTGCTGTGGTGTGACGTTATTTCAGTGGTTCACTTTCGACATCTTATGTGTTGTGTAACAACCACCTTGTCCTTGACTTCCTCATGTTTTTAAACGATAATTCTTTCTTGCGTTCTATGTGCCAGGGAATTTTTGCCAGGGTTCCGGTATACTGTGCGGTGAACCGAAAGCAACTATATCTCCAAGTTGAGGACCTTTTCCCGTGAGAACTTCAATCGGAAACGCTTCTTTTAATTCACATTTGTTACACTACTATTAATCATGAAAGCGGCGTACTAAACCGAAAAAGCCAGGCTTCCACCACACGACAAGAGCATGCACCAAGTCATATTCGTAATGGTCGGTGCATTCTCTTTGATTTACCGTTGCTTAACTGGTTTCCGATTTGCCTGGAAATTCCCGTGTTTCTACAAAAACCGTCGAGGTTCTTGTATTCTACTCCTCCATCAGTCCGTAACACGTGAACTTTAAAGTTAAACTGGCGTTCGAAATAAACAAAAAAATGCTCGAACGTTTTGGCAGCCACGTCCTTGGTTTTTGCCAAAAAAAACTCGCACACAGTTAGATTTGAAATCAACAAAGTTTATCATGTAACGATTTCCAAACCTGTCCTTGGGAGTGATCGTTTTTTTTGATCTAAGTAGATATACCTCCGATCCTATCCGTAGGCGCGTTTTTTCGATATTCCTATTTTTGTATGCTTGCTAAGGGCGCAAGTCAGACTGTTCAATCGTGAGTTACCAGTGATTTTGATCCCATTTTTCGGATATTTTGCCATTTTTTCAACTGTGTCGTAATCCAAATGGTCAAGTCTTGAGTGAATCTGCATGAGAGACCCCTTTTGAATGTCTGAGCCACTGTCGATCTCATTTTCTCTTTCTTCCTATATCGAAAACACTGTGTTGTCTGCTGATATTTTTCGGTACGCCCAGCTTGACGTTAATTGCGAGTACATTGTTGATTTTTTTTATTTCGAACATAGGTTTGTTCGTTGCACGATGCATCATTAATCTGGCCATGCCTGTAAACTATATCGCAACCCTTTTCTTCCAACAGACCGTAGGAAAGTATGTTCCTAGCGAGATTTTCCACGTAATCACGAATCTGTATCCAGCCTTTTTTTCAAGACTTTTAGCGTTTTACCGTCCGCTTGAAAGCACGCACCGTTCACGTCCTTTGCGTCACGTAAGTAGCTGGGATTATTCACTAGATGCATTCTTGCACCGGAGTCTAATAAACACCTTTATTTGCTTGCGTTTTGACCGTTCGACGAGACAGCCAGCGTGAAATCTATCTTTTTGTTGTTACTGACGGTGCTTCGACACTTTGCTTGAATGTTCCCGATCTTTCCTCAATTTGTGCATTTTTACCTTTGGTTTGTCTTCGAGATAATTTACCGAGTCACTTCCAACTTGTCGTGGGTTTTTGCCGTCGTTCTCGACAGCAGCCGCGAATTGGCAGAGTTCTTCAGCCTGCCTTAGGAAATCCGTTCTTGTGTGATTGTATTTCGCCATGAGAATCATTTTTAATTCTGGCGAGGTGTAATGGACAACATTTTTCAGTACAGCCTTCAGTGCCTCCAACCGCTTCAGAAATTGCCACTCGATACAAGTAATTTTCATTCCAACTTCTTCAGGGGTGTTTCTTGCTCGTGAACAATTTAACCGACTGCGCAGGCTAAATTGTAGTGTGGAAAGCTTTTAACATTTTTTTCATGACGTGCACCAACGTCGGGTGCTCTTTTCACCAAAAAAAACAGCTTGTCAGTTGTAATATTTCTCGGCGGTCCCGGAGAGATAGTGTCCAAAGAGATCCACCTTAATTTTTTCACTCCATACGTAACCTCACGCTAATTCGGCTATCGATACTTGTCGAATAAATCTGGCTCCCCATACCTTGAAACCAGCTCCAAGTCCACGGTATACTTCCTTGCCACCAAAAACTCGAATCGATACTTTCCAATCTTTGACCGATCGTGACTTGAACATTCGTTGTGGTGGTGGGTTATAGTTGTGCACCGGAGGTGACCTCATGTCAGGTGCATTGTAAGTCTGCCCAGGTGGAGGATTGTAATTTTGCACAGGAGGTCTTACATCATCGATATTTCTAAAATGGACTTCATAACAAAATGGTTTCTTTTCAGGTGTACTATCGAGAGATGCCATGCGCATCTAAATACAAAGCCTCATAGAATTACTAAATCCATAGTTATCCATATTGTGATTCGTCGACTCCAATTTGTCCAGACGATCCGTAATTTTTTGAGCATTTCCAATAGCTTCGCTCCTTCTGTTCCAAAACCTGCTTGAATAGCATCCTTGGATTCCATATCATCATTTTGCCCACTTCCTTTTGGGCTCGTAACCTGTTCAGAGGTAGCGGTTTCCATCATATATCTCCACAACGTAGCGTAGACGTGACAGTAATTAAACGAGATGACGAAATAACTAGCTATAACTTGAAGTTGAAGTGGATAGTTCTTGTGCCTTTTGAGAAGAAACTTGCGTAAACTTAAGTAATCAGCACTCAGTGCAGTCCAAGGCAAACAAAAACAGGTACGTAAATAATATAAAGTATAGTAAAAAGTGATTAGCTTCCTAGCATATGTATGCATGCATGCAAAGTGTTGTTAGTAGTTACAGCTTGAGATGAGACCGTACCGTAACTTCATGTAACAATTCTGTAATTGTTCAAATAGGAAAGAATAAAAATTGCTGTCTACCTAAATTTAATTTCACCGATTCGGGAATTACCGAAAACTTTGTGTAACCACAAAAGTCAAGGTTACCATAACATTTCGACAGCTACTACCTGCACGACGTCTGCCAGACCCCGAAAACTTTTCGAACCGTTTGTGTGTTGGGGGAATGGTACTGGTATGTACACGGATTGATTCATATTGTTTTACTTTCTGATAAACAAGCCTCGAGTACTAACTCAACGGCACTTTTTTTACCACGAGTTCAAATCGGTAACGAGACCCATTTTTCTCCAACACCCTCAAAACAGTCTGGTACGACACGTTTCACCAAGCTTTTGCACATTTTTCTAAATCCGATGTAACCTTAGTGGCAAGTCGATTCTTTTGCACTCTCGATGCGTCAATTTGACCTTTCGACCAGCTCATTTTATTACTGTAGCGCCTGATTTGTCCATATTACGGCTTTGCATATATTTTCCGACTACTGTAGCACTTTTACAGATATCTTTCGCACAGGTTTATTTATTTATAGATAAGCATCGATCCTGACACACTTAAGCTCCGTAGCGGGGCCACTGCATTCAAGATGTGAAAATAATCCCATGACGCACTTAAATGGGTGGCGTACGAAAGGCAAAAAAAAAAAACGCCTTAGTAAATGCTAAATCACAACACCTAGGTATGCTCTTATAGTTTTGTAACAGCCACAATATAAAAAGAATAGATTTCTGCCTCCTGGGTCTTTTCAACACAAATCAAACAATTGGAAACGACAATTTATAGCTTGTCCTATGAGTGTTCTAATCCGTATTTTTTAAAGTGATCTAGATTTGGCTGAGGTGTTGCACCAGGGGTTGCTCCTATATATTGTATACTACAGCTCCCATCACCGTCATCTATAGCAACCTGAGACTCGAGCTGTCGTAGAGTCTCCTTCAATGCTTTAAATGCTGCTACATCTAGAGGCTGGATCAAATGTGTTGAGTTAGTTGTTAGTAAAACAATAAGAATATCTTTCTTTGTAGCATATCTACATTATCAGAAGAAAAATTCGTACTACAGCCATTCATGATCAGAAGCAAAGGTCTTTTAACACATGCAGGTACAGCCTCAAGAAAACCAACCACGTTTCTATTAGATCCATATTCAGAAATTCCGTTGGTTATAGCTCTCCATCGTCACAGCCTTTGCGAATATCAAGTTCTACCGCTTTCCAAGAATAACCGTAACCAGCTGCATTAGCAAAGGCAATTATAGACATTTGAGGGTTAGCGGTTGGTTCGTTTGTCCAAACGTTTGATGATCCACAAAGAGCAATGACTCACTAGTTGCTTGAGTTAGAATCAAAAGCTGTTTCATCCATGTTGAAATTGCGAACCATCATCCTTGTTAATGTGGTAAATACCTGATAAACCTGTTTTTATCGATACTTGCTCTAGCATTTATAATAAATTGTGCTTTAATGTGGTGTGACGACTCATGCAAAAAATCTGTACCAGCTCCTAGTAGCACTTTCCCACATAAAGCTGTGAGATCTCTCTTCCTTTTCGTATAATTTCAGCACGATGAACAACACGCTGCCGTCCTACGATCCATTCGTAGATGCTTTTCTCCACCTCTGGAGGTTGACGGGGTTTATGCTTTTCTTCTCCTCTGAAGGTTGACGGTTAAAACTGCTAAAGTGGTACCATGATTAGCTGCTTACACCCACTTACGTATAACTCGCACGTTGATGCATACTTAATTCGCTACAACTATTGGTTTCTCCGTTTGCGAATTGTCCAAGGATATCTCTTTTATTATCTGAAGGAATGCTTCTTTGAATATTTGATTGTGATGCGCGCCGAAATACGGCAACTTACCGGCAGCATTTAAATATGATGGGTATCTTAGTTAAGCGACTTCCTACCAATTGGTTTGCTGTCTTTTTCAGTCTACTCTTATTGGGCGGAGCTACGAGCGGCCTAAGCTGGCAGAAGGTCCCAAATTGGCTGTTTGTCTTCTGCTATTATTATTCTGCTGTTATTACAAAGAATTCTTGATTATGGTATAGCTTGCGTGAAAATGGTAAAGAAACATCAGGTGGTGTCGATTTCTTTTGTGGAGCGATAAAACAAGAAATAAATGTACGAAATGTCCGTACAGCCTTATGCGAGTAAAATCCATTGAGGGGCTTTAGGGGAAGGTCTGGGAGCACAAAAAACACCAAACCAGAAGCATAGCAAGAAAAGAAAATCCAGTTTTGAAGGCATTTCAGCATCGACGGTTTGGCGCTACATCAAGCGAAAGTTCATCCGCCGAACCAAGTCGACCCTGAAGCCGCAGCTGACGGACGCCCAGAAGTACCGAAGGCTCACGTACGCGCTGTCTTGCATTGAGCGACCAATAGGTACTAAATTGCAATATATATATTATATTTGTTGATCATAACCATTCTCAATTATTTTGTTGTGTATTTGCAGGGCCTCGGTTGTACTGGGTCAACCACATGTACGACCGAGTGCACATTGACGAAAAATGGTTCAACATGTACAGAACAACGGAGACGTTCTATCTTCTATCTTACGCACGCTGAGGCGGACCCGTACCGTGCGTCACCAAACAAGCGTTATATAGGTAAATTTATGTTTTTGGCCGCGGTGGCCCGCCCGCGTTTTGACGCATCAAGAAGATGCCAGTTCGATGGCAAAATCGGCATATGGCCGATTGTCGTGAGTGCAGTCGCGTTGAGGAGCTCGAAGAACTGTCTAGCCGAAACACCCGTTATCAAGTGTATTAACATGACCCGTGCCGTCTACACTTGATTCATGACGGAGAAGGTGATTCCTGCCATCAAGACACTGTGGCCAGGTATGTGCAATTTTGCATTTTATTCCAATCATTGTATGTGTATAACGGATTTTATACGTTTCAGGCAGAAAATCAAGAACAGTTTTCATCCAGCAGGACAACGCTGGACCCCATACACTGGATGGTGACCCAGTCGTTGCGGCTACCAGAAGTGAAGGCGGCTGGAAGATCCGAGTAGTTTGTCAGCCTCCGCGGTCACCAGATTTGAACGCGTTATATTTAGGACTTTTCCACAGCATTCAGAGCATACAGTACCAGGATACAACGTTTACGGTAAAAGAGTTTGTTGAAACAGTAGTGCGCTCTTACCAGAGATTGTCATCGGAGACAATAGGAAAATGTTTTGTTACATTGCAGGGACTTGTGACCAAGTTAATAAAGCACCTTGGCCACAACAACTGCAAGCTCCCTCGCATGCGTAGCAGGTTCTTTCGATCGTCCACACTGCCTATCTCCATCCCATGCGAGAGTAGAGTAGTCGATTGTGGCATCGGTGCCGCCATTTCATATGTACTGTCATTTTGCTAATTGCAGACAGTCCAAATTGGATAATTTTTATGTAATTCTGATTATCAAAACTAGGCATCTGTAATAGGCTAAAATAAAGTGTCACTGAAATTAAATGCCTATCGGGAATAAAAAACCTTATCTGCTTATGACACAAAAAGACGGTTTCTAAAGTGTTTGATGCTCAAATTTTTGTAGGTTTGGATTTATCAGACAACCAGCCTTCTGAGAATATATTATCATCATGATAAAACTCATTTTTGTTCATTTTACGAAAAAAAACCAAATCCACCTGTCAAAATCGATCGTAAAATCTGCTATTAAATACTTGGTTATTACTTTCTTTGATATACAAAAAATACTAAGAGATAGCACGTACCGCGTTCTTTCGAATAAGGTATAGATTGTAGTTGTTGTCCATATAATGACGGAGATATGAAAGGTCAAGTCAAATCGTTCATTCTTTTCTGAAATAGACAAGTAAGTAAAAAGTGGGGATGGCGTTAAGTCTTTATGGCCCTTATGAGCTGGGCTACACTCGTGCTACAATGATAATCACAGGCAATTATGACAATTTAATAATATATTTATATAAAAAATATAAAAGTGCTATAAACGATTAGTTATATACTTTAACACATTCTTGTTAAGTAAATAAATAACAAAAAACACATATTAATTGATCAGAAAAATATTGTGAAAAAGCAAAACCTGCAATTACACCATTATATTTACTAATGACTTGTCGATTTACAATGCCCCAAAAACAACACGCTGAAACCTTGTCGTTCCAAGTCCACCGAATAGAAATCTGCTTAAACATTAAAATAGAACCAAACATTTCATCGCCGCCAACGCTTTTGTAAGTATACATTTAAAAGCGAAACGCGTATACACACTCGACTTATCGGTTAATTCACACTCAACCGCTCCACGCTGTAAAAAGGTATGAGTCCCAAACATGGGAACCTCACTCCCCTACCGTTACGTCAGCTAGTGTCAGTACCGCACCGTGGAATTTGAGCGTGTGAGACGCGCAGGTGGCGCACAGCGGGGGGGCGCAACAGAAGGAAAGTAAATCTCAGCAGTACGCACGTACGCACAAGAAAGCGCTGCGGTGAGCAATCTGCGTCTTCCCAGCTGGCGTGCTCACTATCGCTTGACGGTTGCACACTAAGAAGGACTTGACTTGGCTCTTGAATACTGAGAACACGTTTTCAATAGGGTTGAGCAAAGGAGACTACGGGCCGAGCCGGAGGATCGTCGCTTCTATGTACATTGGATCGAGCGTGACGTCCTCGGGGTGCGAGTGGCATGGAGCATTGTCGATTACAAGTACGACGTCTTTGAGATCGTGCAAGAGGCGCAGACGGTCAAAGACGTGGCGATCAAATCCTTGACACTGCGGCTTCTAGAACGAGCCAAACTGATGCTCTCAATGAACGATACCGTCCGCTGATGCACGCAATAACATGCATGCTCCGTCCACCCGACGCTGTAGTGAGCTTGACCACCCGGTGTCCTTTTCTGCTTCAGCCGCGGCCGCGACTGCACCACACATTGATGTTGGTCTCGTCCATGTAAAATATCGTATTTCCGGCAGCTTGGAACTGTAGCAGTTTGAGAAGAAACTTCTTACGCTTGTCCTTGTTCACAATTGTGCTCATGTCATCTTAATAGAGTAGCCCAGGCCGTCAAGAGCCCTACCCACCGTCTGACGGAACACAGACACGGCATACGCTTTCTCGATAAGCGTTGCCATCTGAGCCACCGAAAGCAAGCAATTATCTGCAATCTGGCGCTGTACAAAGTCCAGTTAGGGCTGTTGAAGCAGGCGTGAGCGACCACCACCGACCTGGCGCGCTGCAGGCTGGCCTTGGTCGTGATACACCCATGTTGAAGCTGTCGTGTGTTTAATGCCGTTGGCAGCGGCGATTGTGCGTCAATCACGGCCGTCTTGAGCCGCTTGGAGAACACGCAACTTAACGTCGAGATCGTAGCGCTGATATGGCATCTTGGTGGTTGGATGGGAAATGAGACTTTTTTGATAAATGCGCACGCTCCTGGGAGGGCGCATGATGAATTTGGCGCGGAAAATTCGCGCGCACCTCGCCCGAGGCTAAATCCCGCTCGATATTATTTTTTGTTTGGTTGGTGATGTTGATAGTTATACCCTTTGAAAAACGTTTGTGATGGTTTGTATAATTTATGAAAAGGTGTCGAATAATTTTGGTCATTGCTGATTCTATTTTGGACATTAGACGAAACCAATTGAGCTTTGGTTGAATACGTCACATATACTTTAGAATCCAACCAACTTTGTTTGGTTGGTGATGTTGATAGTTATACCCTTTGAAAAACCGTTTGTGATGGTTTGTATAATTTATGAAAAGGTGTCGAATAAATTTACTCATTGCTGATTCTATTTTGGACACTTGACGAAACCAATTAAGCTTTGGTGTAGACATCACAGACATCGTAACCCTCCTTAATTTTACATAAATAACCGTGTTCGGCTCTACTGTTGTCACCAGGAATCTCTGTTGTCTTTAAGCTCTCTGCATCTTGGTCGTCATCGCTGCATCAACTCAAATGATGCGCTGTTGCCGTTACAGTTTGACCAGGTAATACTTCTTGCCGAAGAGACGTCAAATTCGTTTGAGACGATCCCCTTTTGCTCGAGTCACACACTAATCGAATTGATCGTATCACAAATTCTTCTAGTTGAAATTTCAAAGCAGTACCATCAAAAATGTACCTTGTCGCTCGAGTGAGTGACGCAAAGTTTGACGCTGACACAACGACAGAGTCTTCCCCACTATGGCAACATCTTTCTTGTGCGGTCATGGCCGCTTACTGAAGGAAGAAGCCGAGCACGTACACACACGTCGGAAACGTTCTAGCAGCATTATTGTTTATTCTTTTATTCATTCTATATTAATTAATATAGTAATAAAAATTCAGGAAATTTTTAATGATATATGTAAGTTAAAAAAATTTCGTTGTTTGTTTTTGAAACCTGGTTTTCATTTCTAGCGTTAGCTGCATCTATTTTTGTTCATTTGACTATTCTGTTTCTTGTTTATCAGACTAATCCTGCAGACGTATTTATCGAGGACGAGTTCTTAGCGGCGGTTAGGTCCGTACTCACCAATACATAACCCTATCGAAAACGTGTTCAGCACTTTCAAAAAAGTCGGTGGTCAAGTGCTACTTACGCGAGCATCGTATGGACATTTTGATGGTTCCGCCAGGAATTACAGTGATGGATCATCGGCTCTACCATGCAGCAAACGCTTACATGCCAGAAGGCGCTACTATCGTAGCCTGTCGTGCGTTTTATCGTCACACGTTGCGCCCCAACACCAAATTGATGTCACTCCAAGACATGTCTGTGGGTACTTAAATAAGCAATTCTTAGTGCCTTCTTGTTTCTCAGACTAATTATGATACGACAATTTACAACGATGGTGGCGCGTAAAGACGGTATGATTCGTACTTTAACGTGTTAATATTTTGACAGATATTACCAATTACAATCCGGTCTTTTAAATCTTAGAAAGCGGGAAAATGGGTACACTTTTAATCATCATGCAAAGTCGTGATCTCATCGAGACAATCGTCCAGCTCCTGGAGGTTAAACGTCTCTTCACCAACATCATGTCCGCTCTCACTCACATGTTGAGACCAATCTGTTGAAAGCATCCAAGATGCATTCAAGACGCAGAGCATCTACCGCAGGGCGGTTACACAGTTACACGTTCAATACACATTTGGACCCGACTATATCCAACTTTTGATTCCTCGTCCCCCGGGGGACTCATACTCGCAATCACCCGGTCCAGGGGTGAGGGCCTAGACCACTGCACCAACCGAGGTGGGGTTTTGTGGCTACTGAACACACGTGCTGTACGTTTGCCGATGTTTTAACGATGTAGTTAGAGATAACTACGATTTACGTTAGTGCTTGGGCGCTTCGAACACGGCCTTAAACTTTTTAAGCACAGATTTTTATATTTGCAAAATGCAGGAATCGTTTGCATTTCTGCCGAGCACATCGCCAAGCCTCGCCAACTACAATCACACACCAAGCAAAGCAATCCTGTTCACATGCCACGATAGCACGGCGCCAAAGCGCTCCAATAGCAACCGCGGGACGAGCGAAGTGATCCTGCGCGCGCGCTCCGACAGCACGTCACCGAGAATCACCAATTAGTGTTTTTATGTACCCGGGTAATTACCCGGTATTCATCCATTAGCTAGTTAATAACATTTTAAGCTAGGTATTTACCAATGGGAAAAATCGAAGTTTTAATGTATCCTTCCTTGTTCATGCTTTTAATATTCTGCAGCATCCCAGCTTGAGATGTTGCAAAAGTCGTCGGCCGAGATGGTGCATTAGTTGGACATCATCTATAAGCAGCTAGTGCAAATGAATCGACACAATGAAGAAAGAGAGACGTAATTGTGAAAAATTGCCGCAGCAGTTGTTGCTAACCACGGTGATGTAATTTAAGGCACAGTGTCGATACGGGTGGTCAAGCGTCGTCGCAATCTCCAAACTCAGTTCTACTTCTGCTGCTGCATCTCCACCAGGTAAATCACAGGAAGAAGAGACACTATCATTATGAGACCGTTATGATTCTCATGTAGCGGCCAAGCCGCACCGTCAGTAGCTTTTTTGCTAATGAATTCCCGGGTAAAAACGATTTGGTGCCTATTTAACAGGGTATGTACCAGATTACCATCTCACTACCGCACAAATCTGATAAATTTGGCATGCTGAAAAGTTTGGCATCCCCAATTTTCTCTATTATAAGAATCAGCTAATCATACACCAGTATCCCGATTCTTCAACCTTGATTTGTGAACATTGTATATTCGCACCATGTTATCAATATTATAGGTTGATTTCAATGGGTGTTCGTTTACAAGATGCGCAGTTGCAAGCGCAGCGAGTAAAAAAAATTGCCCGAATGGAGAAAAATGGTGGTATCGATGATAGAGTTGGCCATTCCTATGGAAAAGATTGTTAAAGGTGGCATGCGTTCACGACCGAACCATATGGCTCACATAATCTTATGTGTATCTCCCGCCGTAGAGCAGCGTTACTACGACTATCTTTTTACTGATCGATGAACTGTGCCAAGTCTTCGTTAGAATTGGCAGGCGCGCTGCTTGAGTATGTAGACCAACGTGACGCTCTGATATTAGTTGGTGGTATGGGTGGTCGGCATTATGTCGTAGTTGTCCTTAAGCCATTTAACTGAGGAGGAGGAAGAAGAATATCAGGGCGAGTCACCAACATTGCAAGTAAAAAAATCACGCGAAGGCGATGCGTCTAATGTATGAAGAAGAAATCGTGGCAGAAGACTCTAGCTCAGCGCATTTGTGGTGCAAAATCCAATTTCGCGTCAATGACTGAGAAGTACCGACGGTTGCGAGCAGTCTTTGTAACGAAAACGTCGTTGGGCGACAAGTCCAAGGATATTGAATTTTTGTAACAGGAGATTAACGTATTGGTCCAACGCACGTTTTTGTGGCTACTGGAAAACATGCGAAGGCGAAAGGATGCGATCGTGACAATGCAGGCGGTGATGCGCATGCTTTGCTGCTTGCAGGCAGTTTTTTATCGCGCTCATAATGCTCACGTTACTGATTCGTTTTATCGTCATGTACTGCATGCGGAGTGGTTGCTGCCAACGCTATAGGAGAATTGCCGGTTAGGTCGTTTATATCTAACTCATTATGTGCGACTTTGAAACAATAATACCGTAATTTGTAAATTATGTTGATTGTGGCCAGCCAACCGCTAAAGTCTGAAAGATTTGGCACCTGCAAAACTGATTGGGAAGGGGTGCCAAATTTAGTGGTAACGTATCGTGGCAGATTATGAGCACAGATTTGGTGCTTTAGCTTTTGCACGATAATTTCATACAGGATGCATGGATTTGGACGGTTAAAACACCAATGAAAAGCCATTTTACGTGGCCAGAAGACGGAATAATTGAAAACTTTAGCCAATCCCGTCATTTTCTCTAGAGCGGTTCAAACTATGAAATCCGTTTAATTCCGACATCAATTTATGGCGGGGCCACTATTCACGAGGAGGTTCATTATTTGGATCAATTTTGCGCAAAACAGACAAAAAACATAAGGATACATAATTAATTAAATCAATTTTGCACAGACGAGACATAAAACA